>VWZG01010228.1:173453-185753 GCA_013396735.1 Grallaria varia
CATGGATGGATGGATGGATGGCAGGATAGATGGATGGGTGCATAGATAGCTGGACAGATGGATGCTTTCCCGGGGTCCCGGTGCCCCCTGGAAGCGGTTGCATCAGCGCCGTGAGCGCAGCCTGCATGGAGGAGGGAGCGCTGCTGCCTCTCCCGTGTCACCGGAATGAAACGCCGGGGTTTTTCCCCGTGCGGAGCGATGCGCTGGAAGGTTGGAGTCAGGAGCCATGTGAGCAGATGAACGCACCGCGGCGTGACTTTTTCCGTCCCCNTTAAACGCTCTGTGTGTTATCCCGAGGGAATGTGGACCTGAGTTTCCTGTTTGCTGTGTAAGCAGCGGGTGAATCAGCAGCGATTTGCGGAGCTGCTGACTCACAGATAGGAGCACATGCCTCCAGCTGGCCCGCGCTGGAAGGCACCGACTGCGCTTCTTAAAAGGCCTCTCGCTGGGACACCCGAGCCCAGACCCTGCCTTGGCTGCCCGTGCCCTGACTGGCCGATGTGTGGATGGAGAGACGAGGTGAGCCTGGCCCAGGGACCACTCATGCCCCGCGGGAGACGAGGCCCGAGCTGGGCCCGGAGGATTTTGGGGGAAGCAGCGTGGCTGACAGCAAAAGGTGATGCCCCTGGGAGCACCTGGGAAGCGCCGTGCTTCCCTAGGAGCAGGTTTGGGACCGTTCTGTGTCTCCAGGTTTCTGGTTGCACGGGGCTGTTGGTGGTGATGAACCGGTTCATTCATTTAATTAAACCTTTGCTGGAGGTGTCACCCGTGTGCTGAGTGCTCCTGGTCTCTGCTGGCAGCAGCAGCTGAGGCTTGAGTTTCTTTGCCCCTGCCAGTGCAACAGCAGCAGCACGAGGGTCCATCCCGAGCGTGTGTGACACACCTGCCTCTTCACAACCCGCTCGCCATCCTCTGTGCCTGCCCTGGGTTTGCCCCTGCCTTGGCAGTGCCCCAGGGATACCCGCAGGTCCCAGTGTGTCCCACCCACTGCAGGGACTGTGGATGCTACACTCGGGGCACCTTCTTCTGCCTCTCCTTTCGGGCAGCCTGAATTGAAGCTAAATTTCCCTAATTTTCCTTCGGGAATTTCAGCGAGCAGTTTTGGATTTCTTTTCCTGGTTCTTCTCGGGTTGTACACTGTGTTGGAGCTCTTGGTTGGCTCTTTCCATCATAGATGCCTTCCAAAACTCACGTGTCGTCACTTTGGCTTAGTCACATCACTTTGGCTTCGTCACGGGGCTGTCTCCTGCCTCGGGAGGTTTTGGGGATGTGCGTGGCTGGCTCTGACACGTGCCATAGGAATGGTGCTGGGCCAGGAATGGTGCTGGGCCAGGGCTTTGCCTGCTCTGCACTAAACACGCCTTGTGAGAGAAACACCTTCTGGGGACTGTGTGGGGCTCAGCGAGGATTTTGGCTTTCTTCCTCTTCCCATCGCTCCGACCTGCTTGATCCAAGTTATCTCGCGGGATCAGGTGTGTGGGAGAACATCACTTGCGTTCTGTGTTATCTCGCACTGATGTTTGTTAAAATATGCAAAATGTCTCGGGCCACCAAAGCTCCCTCGAGCTGCGTCTCTTGGAACGGGTGTTGCTGAGGGAAGGGATTGGGAGCAAAGCTCTGGAGCTGCCCCTGTGCCCTTGCAGAGCTTTGCAAGGGGCACAGCCTGTGGCTGCAGCTCGCAACACGTGCCTGCACCTGGCTATGATTTCTCAGCGTGAGAATCATGTTGGTATGGGGTTTTTTTTGGTGAATGGATGCTGCGAAGGGAGGGTGTTGTGTCCAAGTGTTCAAAGCAGGAGGGGGTGAAGCCTCAGAGAATCTGCAGCCTTTGGGTGGGTGCAGAAACACGGCAGAGGGTGCGAAGTCTGAGATTCTGTGGCTATAAATCCAGGCTGTTGCCTTTCCCCTGGGCCTCGGGGTGTATCTTCTGCCTGCCCTGAGTGTGAAAATCCCTGTGTCCGGCCTCGTGGCTGTTGGCCGTGAGTTGAGTGGCCCCTGATGCCCGAGAAGCCCCTCCTGGAGGGACAGGCAGGAGGATGCTGGTGCAGAACCAGTTGTTCCCCAAAACTGGAGTTTGCTGAAAAAAAGCAAACTGTGGGGAGGGAGAGTGGATGTGTGGATGGGATCTGGAGGGAAAAGACCTGCTTGACCTCCTCTGGGCTCACCTACTACTGATGCCAGAGTAATTCAAAGGCAAGCTTGTCCTCTGGGAACAGAGGTGGTGTTGGGGAGAGAGAGCAGGATGCGGCTGGAGTCTCTGGGAAGGCAGCTCTTGCTTTGCCACTGAGGCTTGGGAAAACCAGCAATGAGAAGTGCCAGGACCTGGGCATGAACTGGTGCCTGTTCTGGTGGCCCATCTATTCTGGGTGGGTAAATAGGCGGTGGGGACGTGTCCCTGCCATGCCCTGGCCGTGCCCTCTGTGGGAGCACACCACTGTTGTGCAATGCAGCCTGTGAATCCTGTACTGTCTCGTGTGCCGTTCACACTTTTCCTGCTGCCATCCCTGCCAAAAAAAAGGCAGTCCTGCCAAAAATACACGTGTGGGTCATGACCTGCAGGAGCAGGATTTTGGCTTTGGGCTCCCGTCGTGTCTGGGCAGAGCGGCCGCCAGCCTGGTGTCCCCAGGGTGTGTTTGTGGTTGGAGGGGTAGGAGCTCTGATCCCGCAGCGCCAGGTTTTTATTTAATTCTAGTTGAAGCATCGCAGAGCTCAAATCCAATTAATTCTAACAATCCTAGAGAGAACACAGCGCTTTGCTGCTGCCCTCCTCCTCCTCCTGGTGCTTTCTCCCACCACAACAGTGGGCGTCTGGAAAATATCATGTTGGATGTGATAAATATTTAGCAGTGCTTCAGCAATCAGTTTCCCTCCCTGGAGGGATGCCTCCCTGCTTTTTTTTTTTCTGTGGATAATGTTTCTCCTTGAAAGTTGCTGCTTTTATTTTCCAGCTCTGAGCTGCAGTCCAGGGCTGAGCTGGAGTTTGTTTGCAAAGGTGGTTGTTGCTGGAGGAAACTTGTCTGTGGTTTGTAGAGGTTCCCTTTGGGTGCCCAGGAATGGGAGCAGCTTTCTGGTGATTTTGTGACTCTGCAGTCGTGGGGCTCGATGGGTTTTTGGATGGAAGATGGTTTGTTTTTTTTTTTTTTTTGCTGGTGTTAATAAGGCTCTGTCCAGGCTGTTTGTTCGCTGAGGAAGGAGCAGGGAGAGGAACTTGTGTTGGCTGGGGAGGTGATTTTACTCCATCAACAAAAACGTTGGGGTTTTACTGTTGTGACTCAGGATGGCTTGTGGGTTTGTATGGAGCTGGATGTACCCGCCACTTCTTGCTGACAAACCTCTGTAGCACAGGTCAAGTGTTAGTCAGGGATTTTGAGTGGGGGAGAGGGCGGAGAGGATTTTTTTGTGGTGGAAACTGGAAGCTTTTGTTGTTTGTTTTTTTTTCCACCTGGGAGATATTCCGTCTCCCCACAGCCCCTTATCTGCCTGGGGGTGATGCTGTGGCAGTGTTGAAAGTCCCAGTGTTCATTGTCCCAAGGAATACTGGAATTACTGGGCACGGTGGTGCCTTGTGACCCCAGAGGTCCTCAGTTGGCAGTGGGTATAAATCTCCAGCACCCACTGGCCTGCCACAGCCCCCATCCTCCTGCTTCGCTGCGCTCGGGGAGGGGCACTGCTGAGTCAGTCTGTCCCCTCTTAGTCTTAATTTCATAATTTCAACTGAAATTTTTTTTAAAGATAAATTTCCATGAAAAAGGTAACTTGAGTGTAAGAGGAGGCAGGATGAGGAGGAGACAACATTTACCAGAAGTTGTTTGTAGAGCATTCACCCTTCCTCTCTGCATGCCACCACCAAAGAAAAATCTGGGTTGGAAAGGAAGAAACCTCCGGAGTGCTCAGTACAAGTAATTTCCCATCAGAGGCTGTTAACCTTAGCTGTGGTTTGGCACCGGCATCAGCTGAACTGCTTGTATCTGGTGGAGCTCTCTGAGGAAGCTGGTGGTGCTTGGACCCTCTTCTCTCTGGAATCTGTTGGACACAGAGTTCCCCTTGTCACGGGTGTTTGTCCCTGCTGCCTCATCCCCTGCAGTGATAGTGCTTTTTAGGAAACATAAAACCTGTTTTTAATGATTGTGTTCCATTCAGAAGGGTCTTGGAGGTTTCCAGGAAGGAATGCATAAATCCCTGCAGCTGGAATGGGGTCCTGCTAGCATCTCTTTGGTGGGGCCAAGAGCCACATCCCCCGTCAGTGATGGGCGTGGATGGGACCAGAGGTGCAGGACAGGGGGACAGGAGGGGAAGAAATTGTCCTGCAGGGCTTGGCAGGTGACAGTCATGTGTCTGACAGATCATAAACACGCAGGGCTGGTTACGTGGATGGGCTGGGGGTGGTTTAGGGGAGGATGATGAGGTTATCTAGGGAGTGTCAGCTTGTCTGGGCTTGCAGGCCAGTTAGATACTGCTCTGTGGTGTGTGGGTATAAATTCCCTCCTGGCTGGAGTCCCGTGAGGATGGCTGAGGCTGCAGCTGTGCTGCAGGCCTTTGGTGCCGTGGATGTCTTCGTGGTGTTTGTTAACAACAGCTTGGAGGTGGCAGCATTTGACCTGGCTTGCTGGACGGCATTTGGCACAGCTGGAGCAGATGTTCCCTCTTGCTGCACTCGTCCCTCCCTGCAGGAGACTGTTTCCTACTTAAGGCAGTGAAGGGCAAATACACTAAGTGATGGAGGTATTTTTTGCTGTAGGATGAAGATCTTGGTGTAGGAGTGAGAAAGTTGAGGCTTGAGAGGGAGGTGATGGAGCAGCAAAGTGTTCAAACCCCGGGATGGCCCCTCTGATTCAGTCCTGGACGTTCTGGGCATGGCTGCAGGGGTGTGTTGTTCTGAAAACATGAGGATGTCTTTGCAGCTCGTCACTAGAAATGACGTGGCTCCTTTGCTGAGAGCCAGATGTGCTCACTGTCAAAGCTTTTGAAGAAAGCTGCTCTGCATTGTTAAAAATCCCCTGCTGCTGCAGACCGCTCCGTTTCTCTCCTGACATGCTGCCAAGTTGCACCTCAGCCAAAGAGGAGATGATCTTGTGCTGATACATGGCTTTGGCTGCTCTTTGTCACCTTCCAAGCACCTCTGAGAGGTGCTCAGGGCTAGGTGACAGGCCCAGCCCCACGTGGCTGTTTGCAAACCCCTGTACCTGCACCCAGAAAATCCCTGCCAGCACAGGGCAGGGCGGTGTGAGACACTTCTCCGTGCGTGCACGTGGGCTCAGCTGACTTCTGAGGTTTCACCCATCTGCCCACAGCCAAAATCATCCAGCCCTGTGCCAGATCTGCACGGTTTCACCCTTGGTGCCCCCAGCTGACTGCCAACCCTGTGGGCAGGAGCTCGGTGGCCAGAAAATGGGTGCAGACAGGAGGATGAAGGTGCCAGTGGGGTGAGGTGGGTGGTGATGCTGCTGGGGGACCGGCCTGGACCTGTTCCAGCCTCTGTGCTCTGCTCTGTTTCTCTCTTTGGCAGTTTTCCTTAACTCTGGAAGAAACTCCACACCCCTTTGAAAAGAGGGATGTGGTGGGGCCGTTTCAGGTCTTCTTCTGCACCTCCTGGTGTTTATGGTTTGGTAGCACCTGCAGCCCGTTGCCTACAGGTTTTTGGTTGATCCCTGAGATTGTTTGGCTTTGAGCATCGTGCTTGAGCATCAGTGGTGAACACCAGATGCCAGAGGATGGCTGGCACTGCCAGGGTGGTCCTCTGTGCCCAGGATACCTGCAGAGCTGTGCTGTGGCTTTTGTGCCTCTTTGGCCCTGCGAGACGCTGCTTTCTTGCCCAAGAGCAGCTTTTTGCAGGTATTAATTACACCTGTCCCTTCCTGGTTTCTTGAAGGACACCTGGGTGGTGACAGCGAAGAAATCACCAGGCAGAAACCATGGGTGAATTTGTAATTTAAACCCTTATCAGCCTTGTGTGTGCTTTGCTGAGTTGCTAGAAAAACCACCCGGCGTTTCCTCCAGCAGCTCCCCTGCGCGTGGGACTCCTTTGTGTGCGTTCCAGGTATCTGCAAAGGGTTCACCCTTCATTTTGGATCTCGGGTTGGGGAACTGTGGGTTTCCCCGTGGGGCTTCACAGTCTCACCTCAGCGGGGGAAACCGTGTGTGACCGTGACAGGGACAGGAGCCAGCGTGTGCTTCCTTTGGTGTCACACAGCTCTGACGTTCCCCGCGTCCCCCTCCAGCTCCTCTCCGCGTGTCGCGCGGCTCCTTCCCCCAAAACACGGATGGCAGGCTCGCTCTTCTGCCATAAAGGGGATTCTTAGGAATTGCTTCTCCTTTAAACGGAGCCCTGGACGTGCCCCAGGAGAGCTGCACTGAGTCACTGCCTGCGAACCCTTGAGCCACGACATGAGCCGGATGCGTTGGGACCAGCCTATCTGCGGGGACCTCTGCCTTCCTGGCACGGGGTGGCAGCTCCTTTATCGGGCTTTACGAGGAAAAGCTCACCACACTCACGTCCCTGAGCTGTGGAAAAATCACAGAGAGAGTCGGGTGGATGGGAGAGAGTGACAAAAGGAGGGGGAAAAAAGATAAATCCCACCCAAAGGGAGCAGCGGGGTGAGGCCGTGCCCTTCCTGCTGGGGCCACGGTGTTGAAATGCCACGTTGAAAAGCTGTGGTGGGTACGTTTCCTGTGGAGCTCCTGCTGTTCTCCGGCGTGAATGAAAGCTGCCCTGTGGGTACTGGGCAAATGCACCACAAAAGAGGTGTTTTCCCCACGCAGTGCTGGTACAGCCTGTGATGGGAGCCTGCGGATGTGGGAGGGTGATGCTGGGTGGTGGGGCTATCAACTGGGTGGTCCAGCATTTAGCTGAGGGAGATTTTTAAGCTTAAGAGTGTAGAGGAACAAAGGAGGAAAATCACCTGAGCTGTGGTGGCATCCTGGGAGCAGGGAAAAGCCCTCCAGGTCCCAGAGGGATAATGTCACTGTGAGCCCTCTGAGCAGCTGCCTGCCCCATTCCCCAGCACAGGTGCTGGTCTTGAAAGTCCTACCTGAATCCTCTGGGCCAGGGAAGCACCTGGGTAAGTCTCTTGTTTCTGCCCCTCTCTGGACCAGGCAGCTGTGGACATCGAGGCTTTCCTTGGGTTTTTTTTCCCCTCCTTAAGTTCTGTTTTCAGAGCAGGTGCCTGCTCTGTCTTACATCATTTGCAGAGATGAAATCACTCTGTCCCTGCCCTAAGTAAATTGGAGGGAGGGTGACAGAAATCTATTTTTTTCTAATTTTTTTTTTTTTCAAGAATTGGTTTAGAAGAAGAGAGCAGAATATTTTGCTTTCTTGACAAGTTTACAAGGTTTTGGGGACACCTGGAAGTACTTGAATTACGCCAATTTGGATTTAAAAAAGTGTCTGTTGACTCTGGAGTTGAGTTACTGCTGACAGTTACAAAGTCAAATGACTCTTTTTCCTTTCCCACTGTGCCTCCTGTCAGGCTGATCTGTTCCAAGAACGGTTTGAGTTTTCTTTCCCATCAGAAAACCGTCACCAGACGGTCACATCAATTACAAACAGATTTTAATTTTTTCATGGCTTTGCCTATGGGGCGAGAAGTCAAAGTGAGGAGCGATGCTCCAGGAAGGGCTGGGTACCTGCTGGCAGGGAGATCAGCACAACTGATGGTGGTTCTATTTCTTCCTTTTCATTTTTTTTTAAATGCGTGCTCCTTGCTTTTCTCTAAGCATTGTCTCCTTTGCCTTTCCCAGCGTCAGGGCTGGGATTCCTTCCAGACCTTTGTCTCATGGTGACACCCCACTGTCTGCAGCCAGCTCAGTGCTGGTCCCATGAGACGTTCTGTGGCTGAGGGTGTCACACTGGCCCTGTGTACCCCTGTGCTGCCCAGCTCCATGATCCCTGATTATCCGTAGGTTGGGTTAATTACCCATCCCAAGCATCTTCCCAGTCTACCCTCGGTGTGTTCACGTTGCCACTGTGCTGCAGCTGAGCTTGGAGGAGGTGCAGCCTCAGTTGCTGGTTTTTTCCCTTTGGGAAAATCCACTTGGAGCAATGGATGTAAAGCAGGCAGTGCCCAAGCCTGTGGCTCTGCTCCCAGAGGATGCTGTGCCCACACCCTGGCTTGGTGCGTGCTCCGAAGAGGTGCCCTAGTGACTGTCACCCCCTTTGCACTGGGGTTTTGCACAAATTGCAAAGCACCACAGCTCCCAGTGTGTATGTGACACGACCTGTAGTGTCACCGTGTGAGTGTCAGCCAGACGAGGCTTTTCAGCTTCCTGAAGGGAGTCTGACCTCTGGTCATGTGTGGTTTCTTGGAGTGGAATCCGTGTGCTCCATCATCACGGGGCTGGAGGAGAGCAAGCTGCCACGTGGGGACAAAACACACAATCAAACAGTTTTTCCAGCCCTCGGGGTTGTGCAGGTGACCTAAAAATACAACTGGAATGTGACTGGGTGGTGACATCCTCCCTGGGCTGGTGGCAGGGCTGTGTTATCTGACCGGTGCACTGAGCCTGGGTGTGGCTGTGAGCCCCATTGGCGGCTGTGTGCCCCATTGGTGGCTGTGAGCCCCATTGGCGGCTGTGTGCCCCATTGGTGGCTGTGAGCCCCATTGGCGGCTGTGTGCCCCATTGGTGGCTGTGAGCCCCATTGGCGGCTGTGTGCCCCATTGGTGGCTGTGAGCCCCATTGGCGGCTGTGTGCCCCATTGGTGGCTGTGAGCCCCATTGGCGGCTGTGTGCCCCATTGGTGGCTGTGAGCCCCAGGGGTGGCTCTGGCTGGCGGTGCCTTTGGCTCATATGCCTGTCCCCACATCCCTCACTGGGCACTGGGAGGTCTCACCCTCTCCCTTGCATCATCCTCACCCAGCCCTGGTGGCACTGTTGGTGTGACATCCTGCTCTGCTGGAGGACACGAGTCCTGTGTGGTGTTGTGATGGCTCATCCCCAAACACTGTCCGAGGGGGGTGAGAGAGATAACCCTGTTCCCTTTCCTATTGGATTCGGTTCAAAGGTTCTATTTTAAAACAGGGCTGCAGAGTTTCCAGGCTGCGTGTCCTGTGCATGGCTTGGGCACGTGGGGCTTTCCCATGGGATGTGTGCCTTCTGTGCGGAAAGGCGAGTGCATCCCATGCTTAGGGCAGTGGCTGCACTACAGGCTTGGTCAGGAAAGCTGCTGCAGCTCCCAGTTGGAGGGTGGGATGTGGTGGGCATCAGGCAGTGTGGTGCTGGGACGGTGCAGCCAGCTGGTGCATGGCCTTCTCTCTAATCAGAGGGAAAACGAGGTATTCCATGACAGTCACCCCCTCTCCCTGGTGAGGCAGTGTCTCTTCTTTCAGAACAGGTGAAGTCATTAATTTTGTGCTCAATCCCAAACACATGTAGAAAGCTCCTTTTTGACCCCAAACTGGACGTTTCTCTTTCGCTGCCCAGGCACAGCAGCTCCTGCCCACCCCCAGTCCCTGGCTGTGGTGGTAAGCTGGCCTTAACCAAAGCGGCCTCGGGAGAGGCTGCCTGTGTGCAGGGGAAGGGTGGGGAGAGGGGCCCGGCGCTGGCAGGGCGCTGTTTGAGCTCATTGCTGTTTTTAGGGGTGTGCTCTTCCACTTCTTGAAGGCAGCCCACTGGCAGGAGGCTGCTGGCAGGGACGGGAGCCATCCTTGTCCCTGGCTCTGCCAGGCTGTGCCAGACCCTGTGGCGAGTGCCCGGCTCCTCCCCACAGCAGGATTTGCTCCCCCAGCTTCCCTCACGTCTCATGGGGTGACATCCCAGCACTGAGGTGTGAGGAGGCTTCATTAACACCAGCGAAACACCCTCTGCCTTTTGTTCCTCCGGGGTTACCTGTGGCCTATAAAGGACTGGAAAATTAATGGCAAATGGTGCGTGTTTTTTGAGGGCGGGCAATTCCTACTGTGCTGGCAAACTTTTGCGAGAGCTGCCAGTGGTGAGGCTTGAAAGGATGACTGCATTTATTTTTGTTTCTTTTCTTGTTTATTTGTTTGTTTTCTAAGATGCTTTTGAGATGTCTGGAAGCTCTTGCTTTATACCCCCCTGGGTCCTTGGGTGCTGAAACCCAACAGGACTAATTCAAAGGAAATTGAGTTTCCCCTCCCACCTGCTGGATTAGGGACTTTCTGCTCCGACTTCGTGGGTGTCTGAAGATCCTTGGAGTGTCTGTGTCTGGGTTGGTGGAATTTGTGTTGGGAGTTTGTGATGGGAGGATAGTGCAGCATCGCTATCCCCGGGAGTGCTGGGGACGGGTGTCGGTGGCACTCGGTGTCATCTGCAATAGCAGCTCCTGCGTCAGCATCCTTTATGTGCCTGATGATCTGTGCCTGAAACTATACCCTGGGAGTGGAAATGAGCCTGAGAAAATACCTTCCGCAGCCCTTGTGGGGCTTACATAAACACTATTTAAAATTAGAGCCACTCATTATGTTGGTATGTGCATTTACCTTGACCTCTGACTTTTCAGCCTGTGCGTGGCCCAGCACAGCCTGGAGTTGGGCGAGAGCTCAGCAGCAAAAGCACCGGCAGACTTTCTATAACTGGTGCAAGGTAAAGAAGCTGGGACAGCATCTCCCCTCCGGGCTGTCAGGGAAATCGAAAACAAAAGCACAGCCTGTCAAAGCCGAGCCTGGCTTTGATGAGCAAGGCCCGCTCTGGCTCCTGCCGGGCTGGTTCGGAGGGCAAAGCGACCCTTCGCCACGGCTTTTCTTGCAGCGAAACGAAGGCTTTGATTTCCCCGCTCTCCCTCACCATTTCCCCGGCACAAATCCACGCAGCAATTTGTATTTCGTCACCGACGAGATGCCTTCTCGGCTCGGTTGTCACCCCGGAATAGCATTTCCACTATTTGTTGTGGTAATAGTTGTCAGCAGCCGAGCGATTAGTGGTGTCACACCGAAATGTGACCTCCCTCTGTGCCGGCACCCCCAGGGTGTGTTGGGGCACCCCAGGGTGTGTTGGGCACCCCAGGATGTGTTGGGCACCCCAGGGTGGTTTGGGCACCCCCAGGGTGTGTTGGGCATCCCCAGGATGGTTTGGGCACCCCAGGGTGTGTTGGCCACTCCAGGGTGTGTTGGGCACTCCCAGGATGTGTTGGGCACCCCCAGGGTGTGTTGGGCACCCCCAGGGTGGGTCGGGCACCCCCAGGATGTGTTGGGTACCCCAGGATGGTTTCGGCACCCCCAGGGTGTGTTGGGCACCCCTAGGATGGTTTGCACACCCCCAGGGTGTGTTGGGCACCCCAGGATGTGTTGGGTACCCCAGGATGGTTTCAGCACCCCCAGGGTGTGTTGGGCACCCCTAGGATGGTTTGGGCACCCCCAGGGTGTGTTGGGCACCCCTAGGATGTGTTGGGTACCCCAGGATGGTTTCGGCACCCCCAGGGTGTGTTGGGCACCCCTAGGATGGTTTGTGCACTC
The DNA here is from genome assembly GCA_013396735.1 of Grallaria varia. Taxonomy (NCBI): domain Eukaryota; kingdom Metazoa; phylum Chordata; class Aves; order Passeriformes; family Formicariidae; genus Grallaria; species Grallaria varia. The sequence goes on from VWZG01010228.1 coordinate 184,861, forward strand.
TCAGGGTGTGTTTGGCACCCCCAGGGTGTGTTGGGCACCCCAGGATGGTTTGCACACCCCCAGGATGGTGTGTTGGGCACCCCTAGGATGGTTTGGGATTGTTTGGGGTCCCCTCTTCCGAGCGGGATGCAGCCAGGGCTGTCCCGGAGCTCGGGTGGGCTGCCCGGGAGCGCGGCATGGGGCGCTCTGCGGGAACCAAGAGCATCCCAGCGGGATGCGCCGCATCCCTGCATCCCTGCCGGGCTCCCGGAGCCGGCGCTGGAGCCGGGGCTGGCTCAGCACCAGTTTCCTGTTGACGTCACCTGCTATTTCGTTTTTACAACTCTCGGGCTTTCAAGGGTAAGCGGAGCCGAGCGCCGGCAGCTGCCCATGAGGGAAGGCGGCTCCGCCACCCCCGAGTGGCCGCAGTCGCCGCCGCTCCAAGCGCTGGAGACCCCCGGGATCGGGGGGGACCCCCAGAACCTCCTGGGGCCCGCGGGGTGGCCGCGCATTCCCACTGAGCAGCATCGTCGCTGCCTGCGAGAAGTGCCGTGCGCTGGATCCTGCGGGGGTTTTTCCGCCCTCCCTCCTCCCAGTCCGCCCCCATCCCTCTCTCCTGCCGGGCGTGCCGGCGCTGCTCTTCATTCCGGGGGAACCATGGACAAGAGGCAAGGTAGATGTCGCAATGGCCAAAACAAGTGGCGGGGGAGAGCGAGGGGGCTGCGTTTGGTGCCGAAAAGGGGCTGTGTCATTTTTTTCGGGGTCGATCCGCGCGGGTTTGTCGCTTTTTCTCTCGGCTCGTGGGGCTGTTTTGCAGCCGGGGATGTGCTTTGAAAGCGTCGGAGGAACTTGCGCGTTCGGTGCGGGATTAAAACTCTGGCGTCTTAATTGCAAAAAAAAAAAAAAAAAAAAAA
>VWZG01010228.1:185833-203505 GCA_013396735.1 Grallaria varia
TCTGACTTATAAAAAAAAAAAAAAAAAAAAAAAAAAAAAGAGAGAGAAAAAGTTAAAATCTAGCGCGTCTAGAGGAAAATATGCGGAGGGTAAAGCTTGGCTCCCGGCTCCCGCTGGAGTTGCATTCCTGGGACGCGGCGTTTTCCAGCAGCTCTTGCGTGCTCTGTCCCGGGCTCAGCAGCCTGTTGCGTGGGAAAAGTGGGTGCCCACGGCCGCGGCAGTCGGGAGCTGTGATTCAGCCCGGCCTGACACGCTGCTTTAGGGCTGCCAGGGGCTTTTTTTATTTTTCCGCCGCGTGTTTTTTTCCCTTCTCCTTGCCGGCGCTTTTTGCAGAAGTGAGGAGCGCGGCGATGACCCGCCGCAGCCCCTCGGCACGCTGATGAGTGATGGCTTTCGGCAGGTTGAGAGCCCTTTTTTCCACTTCCACGCATAGCTTTTTTCCACTCTCAGTGGTGGAAAATAGCACAAAGTGTGCCTGCGAGGAGCCGGCTCTCATGTCCGAGCACCCAAATTCCCCTCTCTGCTCTGCGCCCTGCCTCAAATGGCTTTATTCCCTTTTTGTTTTCGTGATGCTTTTTTATTTCAGCTCTTTTTCTTTGCGCCGGGGCCGGGATCCACCCTCCAGCCCTCTGCCTTATCCGTGCCGTTCGCCTCTCCTGCTCGGCTCCAGGAGAACGGGGATGCATCCCAAATGTTTCTCCCAGCACTACCAAGGCAGTGCAGGCTCCCGAGCCTCAGCGCCAGGACTTCACCTGGGACCGCAGGCAGAGCCCTGGGGAGGCAGCGGCCACATTTCATTTCAAAGGTCGACTCAGGCAAATAGGTTTATTTGCAGTTCTTTGGATTGTCCTGCTCGTTGCTCTCCGCCCACGCCAGCGCAGTGGGAAGGATAAAGCTCCCGGGGGAGAGGTGCAACCAAATCGGGCTGGAGTTGGTGGTGGCGAAGTTGAGGATTCCGGTGTAGAATGAAGCGGTTCCAGGAAGTGTCTGTGGTGCTTCTTGACTGGTGGAGGTTATAGCATGAGAAAAAAAAAATTTGCTAGGCTTTTTTTTTTTTCTTGCTTTAGGAGGAAATGGTTCCTTTCTTAGCGTAAAGGATGCAGTTACGTGCCTGCCCCATCACGTGGGTTACGATTTCGTCCGCCCCAGGAACTTCTGTCAGCTCATTTTCCCCTGCCCCGGGTGCAGGGTGCTGTCCTGTGTGTCCCCACGGCTGGCAGCCCCTTCTGCTGCCCCGAGCAGTGCCCTGCCCTGGGGTTTGCAGGGAGAACTGTGACATGTCCCCAGAACTCCTCATCCTGCTGCCGTTCAGCCTGCGTGGAGGGATCTTTTGGGGGCAGCCCTGCTCTGTGCTTGCGGGCACCCCTCTGGTAAGAACCTTGGCAAACCCGAGCGTTTCCAGGGTTTTTGGGTGACATGAGCAGTTGTGCCCGTTCCAGCAATTCCTCCTGCCCGGATCCCAAATGTGGGAGAGGCAATGCTGGGGCCTGGCTGGTGGGAAGGAGCTGACAGCAGCTGCCTGCGGGGGCTAAAGGCTCATGCTGCCCTGGGCCTGAAGGGCATGAATTGCAGGGTCATGTCGTGCCCATCCTGCTGCCTTTCTGCTTCTCCCTTTTTTTCATTTTTTTTTCTCCCCTCCTTAGTCTTTCCTTCACTCTCATTCACTCCAAACTTTCCTTGGGGGTCTGTGAAGGCACTGGTGCCATAAGCAATGGGAGAAGCTTCAGCAAGAAGGAACTCAAACCAGGCTGCAGGAGCTGGAAATCTCGTGACAAATTTTGGGAGAGCCGTAAGAGGCAAATCCAATCTCCGCCCCAGCTCCCTGGCTGCAGGGCAGCATCCAGGGTGACTTTATTCCTGCAGGCTCGGGCTGAGCTGAGTTTTCCAACAACGTAGGTGGCCCAGGCAGAGCCTGGGAGTGGTGTTGAAATACCTGCAGTTTAATCGGTGCTTTTTTCAGGTTGGAGCTAGGAAATACTTCTTGGGGGGATTGTTGCTGATGCTGGTGGGACAGTGCTGGGAAGTCAAGGGTGGTAGTTTGGGGGCACAGGGAAGTGGGCTGATGCACAGGACTCCTCTTGGAGCAGAGTTCATGGCAATGCTCAGAGGCATTAAATGACTCCCCTGTACGGAGCAGGGGGTATGGAATAGGGATTCTCCATGTCCCTTGCTGCCCCTCGGGTTAGTGCTGCAAATCCTCCTGTCTGCGAGCTTGGGCTCCACCAGGCAGTGCACCCACGTTGATTCCCGACCCCAAACCGTGCTCTCCTGGCCCCGCCCCAGCAGCTGGGGTTGAGGAAGAGCTGATGCCTGCGGGATGGATGCCCAGCTCCAGGAGCCCCTGGACCCTGCTCCTGCCCCGTGAGTCACCCACAGCCACGATGCCAGGCGAGCCGGCGGCACAGAAGGCGCTTTGTGCGGGGTTACTATGGCAATTGGGGAGAGGGAGAGCAAACAGATGGTGCCAAATCCCAGCCAGGACGGGGGTATTTCAGGGCTCCGGGTGGAGTTCTGGCTGGTAACTGGTGGGGGGCTGCGTGTGAAGCAGGAGCCAGTCTGGGTTTTGAAGCAGGTCATGGGGAAAAAGGGCTTGGTGCAAGGCTCCTGCTCGGCACCAAACTGAACCCATCACCCGGGAGAGGATGGGATGTGTGCCCAGGGTAAGCTGCCCAGCTTGCCTGGGTGCAGAAGGACTCTGGAGATCCAGTTTTCAGATTCTGTGCTCAGCCTCCCACGCTGAGTAGCGAGAGGCTGGCTGTGGGAAGGGGAGGCATTTCTGAACCCACAGGCAGCATCTTTTCCTTTGGCTCCATTTTGCATTTTCTCCCATAGTTACTCAGCTGGGTATTTTGCCAAGTGCCATCAGTGGGTGTATGGGGCTATTCATAGTGCCCCTTCCAGCCCTGCCAGGTGGGCAATGAGCAAGGGATGCTTTGCAGGCTCACAAATTAGATTGCTGTGACATGGCTGGCTTTCCAGAGATGGTTTCCATCCAAGCGGGGTCGGTTTGGGCTGGAGTGACTCACTGGCTGGTTTCATTGAGCTGGAAGTTCACATCACTGACAGGAATTGTGCTGGTCCCAGGCCTTGCAGGCCAACTCTCATGCAAGAAAAGTGGCACATAAGGTGTGGGTATGGACTGATCCATGCTGATTCCTTCAGCAGAGAGGGATGCTGTGGGTCCTGCAGCTGGGACCTTTGCAGACCAGCTCTAACCTGCAGACTCAGTGAGCTTTGCATTTGGGGAAGGACAGGACTGGAAAAGAGAGTTCTAGGCACCTGTTTTATCTTGGAGCTGGCAGAGGACAGGGATGGGAGCTGTCAGTACTGGGAACCTGTTGGACATGTGCTGTCCTTCTGTCTTGCTGCAGCTGCAGGAGCTTTCTCATGGTGCTGTGTCTTCTGCTGAAATTCCAGCTCTTTGCCTCTCCCCTCCCTTCCCTGGCAGCCTTTGGAGTGATGGACTTTGTCCACACACCTGCTCATGAGAGCCAGGCAGGTAGGAGCTGTCTTGAAGGGCTGTCCAAGGCCATTCTGAGCAGTCTGCTCCCATCCTGGTGCCTGGAGCACACCTTCATATTCCTGCTTTTTAATGCATCTTCCAGCCAGGAGCACCTTCAGCACTTTCAACTGCAAAGCGTAGCTGCACCTTGTCTCTCCTGGGGGGACCAGGACCTCGCTGCTCGCAGCAGCAGCACTTCAGCTCCTTGGGATAGGATTGTTTTCCCAGTGTGCTGGGGCAGTCCTGTCACCTGCAGGTGTCTGGTCTACTTCCCTCTGCAGCAGTGGAAGGTGTTGTCTCAGTGCTGTTTGGAGTTGGGAGGAGCGAATCCTCTTGCCACTCACTCCTGATGCTTTGTCTGGCAGGTTCAGCCTCTGCAAGCCCGGATTTGTGGTGGGTTTACTACTGGCTGATAGTCAGTTCCTGTCTGGTTTTCCCCTATTTTCCCTTAGCTGTGTGTGGGGTGTCCCCATTCCTTCTGGGACTAACCCCTTGGTTTTGCTGGAGGTCTGATGGTCGTTGCCTTCCATGCCTGATCCAACCCTGCCTTTGCTGAGGAAGGCATGGCTGGGGTTGGAGGACAAGGAACCTCCGGACAGGGAGGATTTTCGGGAGCCCTGCACATCCCTAATGGCGTGGGGACCTCTTGTGGCTGGAGAAACGGGGATGGGGCCAGGCTTGGCTGGGCTCCCAAAGCCCAGCTGCCTCCTTCTCCTGGGGCCCTGCACGGGCCATGGCTGGTACCCAGCTGGGATGGAGCGTGAAGGCTGAGCTGGTGTCTTCTTTCTCTCTTTCAGATTCTAGAGGATCCTTGGAGCCACACAAACCGGGTGAGTGCCTGGCAGAAATCACAGCTTTAACCCTGAGAAAGGTTTAAATCTCCAAAGAGAGGGCACTGTTAAAGGCCACGAAGGGTAAAGAGCACTTTTGGGATACAGGGCTTGGCTGCAAGACCTGGAAAATGGTCTCTGTCAGTGCAGCCCGGGATATTTCTTGGTGAGAGGGTCCGAACCCTGTATTCCCTGCCTGGTGGCTGTAGGGAGCAGGGTATTTGAAGGAAAAAAACCCCAAAGATCCAGTTGCTCACTTGTGTATCTTCTCTTCCAGTGAAAGGCAAGAAGAAACCAGATCTGAGGATAACATGTGTCCCCATCAAACAGCCCGTTGCCAACACGACGTAAGTATCTCTGCTGCTTAAAGATGTTCTCCAGAGCTGGATTTGGCACTTTCTCAGGAGGAATGGCCTGTGAAGACTTCACAAAACCAACACAGTTATTCTTAAGCTCTGGCTCGTGGGTGGTGAAAAGGAATTGCACACCTATGCACATGTGTGTGCAGGCACATGCACAGTGTGTGTCTCTCTGGGAGGTTCCTGTTTTGATTTGAAATGGTTAAAAGGCAAAGGCTTGGAGACAGCAAGGAAGTTCTTCTTAGTCTTTCTGCCATGGCTGTGCCAATGCCAAAGGGCAAAGATGTGGTGGAGAGAGCACCTCTGGCCAAGGGAAGAAGATGGGAAGGTTTTTAGTGCAGGGGAAGAGAAGAGGTGGTGACAGCAGGATTGGAGGGTGAGGACTGGGGAATGCTTTGCATGACATGAGTGTATCAGGGTTCATTTGGGTTGTTGGCAGCTCCTTGCCCTGGTGTGAGGAGGACAGAGACATCTTACGTTGTTGTGCTGCTCGGTGCTGGTGCCCAGCAGTATCTCAGGGCACTGGAATTTCTCCCTGCCTTGTTTGCTCCCTGCTGCTGCTTGTTGTGCCGTGGGGCAGAGCCCAGGGTAGCAGCACTTGGTTTGACAAAGAACAGATGGCTAAAATTCCTCTTCCATGGTGCTCTTCCAAAACACTTCAGGCTGCATCTCCACTGCTGAGCCTTGTTTGCTCCAGAAACCCATTCTAGAGAACTCTCCCAGCTCCAGGAGAGCAGTGAAATCCCCCAAAGGGAAATATCACTACTGAAAACCCCAGGTAGAGAGGGCAGATGTGCTGGAGGGGGAGGCAGAGGAGCTCCCCCATTAATTAATGCTGTGCAGCCTGCATGCAGGAGCCACCTCCTTGCCCCGTGGGTGCGTCTGTCTCCGCTCCTGCCAGTGTTTGAATTTCCCCTGGAGAAGGCCTCACACTGGACTCTGCAGGGCGTTTGCATGCCCAGGGGCTGGTGCAAGCTGTCCACAGCTCCTTCTCACTCTGCTTTTCAAGCTGCAGTGCAAATATTTGCGCAGCGCGAGGCTTTTGCTTCGAGCCTGAAGTACTTCCTTGAAGCCCGAGGTTGCTGCGTGCCCTGATGGGAATTGAGAGTTGGGCAATCTCTGCCCTCAGCAGGTCCCAGGGGATGGGGAGAGCAGAGAAGGGAGGCAAGAGGGACAGAATTGTCACGATGGCTCCAAGAGCGCCGCGCTGCCCGGAATGGGAAGCGGGCAGCGGTGAGGAAAAAGGCCATAAAGGATGACCTTCACCTGCCTGGGGTTGTACGAAGCGTGACACCAGAGTGCCACCTGCTCTGCCCGCCTGGCACGGGCAGCGAGCGCACACAAATGACTCACGGCTGAGGAATTACCTGCTGTTCCCTCGGTGTGTGTTTCGGGCTACGTGGCTGTCCTGTTACAACACCTGCCTGTCAAAACATGACAGCTGAGCTGCTCTGCCACAGAAACGTCTCCCCCTGCGGGTCTCGGTTCCTCGCGCTTGTCTCCTGAGCAGGGATGGTTCTGTAGCCTGTTGCTTTGATGCCTGTCTCACCTGGCTGACTCCCCGGGCCTCGTGGGTGTGGGTTGAGGTGTTACTGGCACCACTAAAGCGTCTGTGAGTGTTTGGAGGGGGCTGGTTTGAACCCGCGACAAGGCACGGTGGAAAGCAGTGGCTGAAAGTGCTCGAGGGAATGTGAAACCTGGCTCTGGCCAAGAGCATTGGTGAGGCTGGGCTTTCTCCTGACTCTCTCACTTTCCTTGCAGGCCCCCGAGGAACTTGGACTCCAGGGCGTTCATTACCATCGGAGATAAAGTACGTGCCAATGGGGTTTCTTTTTTGCTTGCTTCCAGTTTTGTTTGCCCTGTTCACCGAGAGCTCTGTGGATCATGCCTGGCAACCCGTCAGATCAGGTCTTGAGATTCCAGAGTGCACAGTGAGGTGGATGGTGCCCTTCTGGTGCAGCCTCACGGGATGCACCTTTGCAGGGTTGAGACACCCCACAGCAGGACCTTTTCCTTGTGGAGTAGTGGGGTGTCTGTGTGTATTTAGAGCAGCAGCTGTTGGGGAGGTGAATGTGTCACCCTGCCTGCAGGATCGCTTGTCCCTGAGCCCGTGCACTTGCTGACTGGTCTCTCTTGCCTTCTGGTCCAGTCGTTTTGCAGTGACATGGTGGAGAAGAGGACTTGGGCAGAAGGGCAGCTTTACGCCATGGGGGTGGATGATGACCCCGGGTCAGTTGGATCTGTGCAGGCCATGCTGTGCATCCCATTGTCCTGGGAGGGAAACTCCAGCTCTGTTGTGCATCCATCACCTCTTGTTGCTGGGCAGGGCAGTGCTGGTTCCTGGAGTGTGCTGGGAACCGCCAGCTTCTGGGGAAGCCTTAAGGGCAAATGCCAGGAAAAGCAAAACACAATAACCTGGAACAACTGCAGAACACGTGTCCCAAAAGGCACCACCAGATCCTTCCTGGAGGCCTCTGCAAGCACTGCGAGCCTGTGCTGCTCTTCTGCCAGCTGCCTGGGGCGGGAGGTCGGACATGTCCCCCTTAACCCTGCTCTGCTCATTCCAGGATCCACCGTCCTGCCCAGGAAAGGGCCGGCACCTTCCTGTGCTGGGCAGTGCATAGCTCAGTGCTGAGCTCAGGCAAGGGCCTGCCTTGCTTCTGCCTCGGCAGCCACATCTGGCTCAGGCAGGGGCCTGCCTTGCTTCTGCCTCGGCAGCCACATCTGGCTCAGGCAGGGGCCTCCCTGGCTCCTGCCTCAGCAGCCACATCTGGCTCAGGCAGGGGCCTACCTTGCCCCTGCCTCACCAGCCACATCTGGCTCGAATCAATGGAGCTGGGACTGGTGAGAAGGCCTGGTGGCCGCTGGCTGTGCCGTGGCCAGTGCCAAGGGGAGCTTGCTGGCCGGGAGCCCGGCAGCCACATCTCCCAGCTTGGCTCCTCAGCACCAGAAGCTGTTTCCTCTCTCCCTGCTCTGGGCGTAGCTCGCAGGCACAGCATCCGGTGCCGGGCCCTGCTTGTTTCCCACCCTCACTGCCTTTGTGGCTACTGGGGCAATTTGGCATCCTGGTGTTATTTTTGTTCCCTGGGACCGGAGGAGAACTGGAGGCTGGATAAAGCCTGGCTAAAAGGAGGCCTGTGACTTATGAGGAGCGATGAACGCAGCCTCCAAAAATAGCCCGTGTCTCACTCAGTTCGTGCCCTGCCCAGCAGAGCCAGCAATTACAGGGGAATGTGTCTTTAGGGAAACTTGTTTGTGGGTTGTACTGGAGCTCTCTGGCTCCCCGGTGTGTTGGGCACTCGCTGGGCTGAGCACTGGCCGTAGGTTTTTGTCCAGTTTTAAGCAAGACAATGTAATTGTACTTGCCTGAGCTCCATCGTTGGTGCTAACTCAGTTTTACCATTCTGGCTGCTTGCTGGTGGTGGGAGAAAGTATCAAAAGCAGGTAGAACCCATTTAAACTCCCGAATAATTAGGAATTGACTCATTGTCTGCACCATTTCATCTGACAGAGGCTTTGCACAGGTGTTTTTGTGTATTTGTGCCTGATGATTTTTGGGATCTGGGCAGAGGTGAGGGTCCCTGGCTGCACACAGAGGTTTGGAGCTGTGGTGGAGGCTCCTGACTGCTGCCCACGTTGGCACAGGAGTTGTTAAATCCTACAAATAGTTCAGCAACCGCAGAAATACCCTCGTGTGGGTCATCCCGAGCAGGCAGATGGGCACTAACCTTTGGTGCCCTTCCCAGTGGCAGCATGCCCTGGCTTAAAGGATGAAAGTTCTGATCTCCAGCAGCAGAGGGGGAATTAAATGAGCCCTGGTGAGTATGGGGTGAGAGGGTTTGGGCTCTGATACAACAGAGCCAAAAATACACCCGTGTTCTCTCAGCGTGGTGCCTCTGCTGCGTACAGGAGTGGGTGGGTCCTGTAGGTACCATTGCATGGAGATGCTCTGAGTGAGTTGAAGGTATCAGATCTCTGCTGACGTCCCTGCTGAGTGTGCTTGTACCTGACTTTATTTCTTCTCTCTCCCTGAAGAACTTTGAGGTGGAGGCTGATGACCTGGTGGCCATCTCGGAGCTGGGCCGTGGTGCCTACGGCGTGGTGGAGAAAGTGCGGCACGCGCAGAGCGGCACCATCATGGCTGTGAAGGTGGGGGCAGCTGCCTGCTGGGGAGGCTGGAGGTCAGGATGTGCAGCTCCAAGGGAGCAGAGAAATTGCTGAGCTCCCCTGTTTGTGGCAAAATGGGGACAGACTCATCTGGGTTTGGCAGCCTCTGGTATTGCTGGTGTGGTTTGGCTGGCAAAGGGTCTGTACTGATACCATCTGTGGGGTTGATAAGAGGCTTTGAAATCCAGGCTTGGTACCTGCAATGCAAGGTTGGGATGTCAGAATGCCTGTCCAGGCTGCTGGCCTGGTCCTGCGTCTGCCATGGAGCTTGCCATGAGTTTGGCATTCATTGAGGTTCTGCCGGGCAGAGGGAATCTGGGCATCTCCTGGATGCTACTGGCTGCAAAATAAGCATTAAATGCTTGCCCTGGCCCCAGAAGTGCAGGTCCTGTGAGACAGACTGAGGCATGGTGGTGTTATCCCACCTACACCAAACCCTTCTTTTCTCATATTTGTCCCAGAGGATTCGAGCCACTGTGAACACTCAAGAGCAGAAGAGGTTGTTGATGGACTTGGACATCTCCATGAGGACAGTTGACTGTTTCTACACAGTCACCTTCTACGGAGCCCTCTTCCGTGAGGTACTGAGCTGGTGGATGCCTGGTGGGTGCCTGGGGCCCATGTGACTGTGCTGAAGGCACCAAAGTGTGTCAAAACACCTCTATGCCCTTCAGGCCAGCTGGGCTCTGAGGTGCTGCCATGGCTTGAAGTCAAAGGCTTCCCTTCCTCAGGCAGCACTGACCAGATCCCATTCCTCACTTCCATGGCAGATGCCTGAGCAGGTTGTCCATGGCCTGGACTGACTTTGGGGCAGACCCTCAAAGGGAGGCCACCACAGGTAGCTTTGGTGGCACCTGGTCATCTGTGCCCGTCACTGTCCAGTGCAGAGCCCATGTGCTGATGGTGTGGCCAACAGCAGCTGCACGGCAGGACCTGGGCTTGCCCTCTGTGGAAAGGGTAGTGTCCATTTGTCCATCCTTCCCCACCACTCTCTTCAGCTCCCATGGACCTCCCGGGAATTCCCTCTCAGCTGCTCTCTCTCCATCCGCAGGGTGATGTGTGGATCTGCATGGAACTCATGGACACCTCCCTAGATAAATTCTACAAGAAAGTTCTGGAGAAGAAGAAAACCATTCCGGAAGACATTTTGGGGAAAATGGCAGTGTCTGTAAGTGCCTCCTGTGTTCTTGAGTGGGTTTGTGCATTCCCTGCCCTTGTTGGAGGTCCCCCAGGCCCATGTGGTGTTTGCAGTGGAAAGCTGGTGCTGTGTGTGTGACTAACAAGTGTTTGTCACTTTGTTTGCCCCCAGATTGTACGAGCTTTGGAGCACCTGCACAGTAAACTGTCTGTAATCCATAGAGGTAAGTGCTGGATGGGTTAGAGGCTGGAGATCTAACCTTGAAATAAGCTATGGGAGGACTCCTTTGCAGGAGATATGTGGTGTGTCCCTCTGGAGCAACTAAAGTGGGTTCCCCTCCTGGGGCAGCAGGGAGTTGTCCCTCTTACCTCAGACTCTTCAATACTCCTGCAAACATCCACCTTGCCCTCTTGTATTTTCTCTTAGACGTGAAACCTTCCAACGTGCTGATCAACAAGGAGGGACACGTGAAGATGTGTGACTTTGGGATCAGTGGCTACTTGGTGGACTCGGTTGCGAAGACCATGGATGCTGGATGCAAACCCTACATGGCTGTAAGTGCAATGATGGGCAGCCTTCAGTCCTGAGTTGATGAGTCTTCTGCTTAGAAATCAGTCTTGGTTCACCTCCATCCTGAGACAACAACCACTCTGAGAGTGCTCTGCTCTCCCTAACTTAGCAGAGCCCTCCGAGCATGGGGTTACCCTCCCTGTAAGCCTGACTCTGTTAATCCTGCAGTGGACTCTTCCTCTGCCACCTTCCATTTGCAGAAGGATGGTGCTTGTTGTGGTGTTTGGAAGGGCTGCTCCTTGTTGGATAGAAAATGCTGAGATTTTCCTTGACTTGAGAGTTGTTTCATTTCATCCTCAAGTCAGTATGAGTTTCCCTTTGCCCTCTGTGGCATCCATGTAGGTAGTGTGTACCCCTGGGGCAGGGTCGTGCTGCAGGGATAGCACAAGTCTCACTGTCCTGAGAAGAGGGAGAGTTGATGTGAGTTGTGTGGAGCAAGATGTGACTTCCATCAGTGCCAGATGTAACCTCAGACCCCACCTCCGTGGGGATGTGAGCTGGGGAAAACCACCCAACCTGGATTTTGGAGCCAGAGATTTTCTTGGGGTAGGGGTGGGGTTTGCACTTTGGAAAATGAGGTGGAGTTGTTACATCTTCCATTTTGCTGTTACAGCCAGAAAGAATAAACCCGGAGCTCAACCAGAAGGGTTACAACGTGAAGTCGGATGTCTGGAGCCTTGGGATCACAATGGTAACACCAAGGGCTGGGACCTGCACCTGCAGCCCAGGGGTTGGCATGGGGTTTGGGCTGGTGGGACTGTATCCCTGCTGTGAGCAGTGGCAGCTGGGTAGGGGCCACCAGACAGGGCTAAATTCCCAGTGTGATGGCTCAGGGCATGAGGTGAAACACCCAGGGCACAGGGTGGGGGGCTGCCCTGTGCACACGGGGTGCCTCTCCCCAGGGCAGGCAGCTCTGAGCTGGGGGTGTTGCTGCCAGTGTTGCCACCACTGCTGCAGCTCCTTCCGAGTCACCTGGCAAGTCACCAGGAGATCATTCATCTTCTGTCCTGCTCTCCCTTCTTGCTCCTTCCTGATGGATTCTGGGCTCTTAATTCCATGTGGTTCCCTTGGTTCCACAGAGTTCCTTGTGTCCAATGAAAAAGCTCCACTGAGCCGTGAGCCGTGTTGGTGTGGGTTCCCAGCGGACAATATAGGGATGGCAGGGGATTAGCTGGGCTGCAAGTCCACCTTTTAAGGGCTTTGCAGTTCCCTGTGTGCTGGCTGGAGAGGTGGCTGGTGGAGCAGGGTTTGCTGCAGCTGGGGCACAGCCTTCCTGCTCCATCATTCTCCCACATCACCGGAGCCTTGCAGGGGGATGGGGGCAAGTCCTGCTGCACCGAGAGCTGCTGTGTGTGGTTTGCAGCAGCTCCTGCCTGCGGGGTAGCTCAGAGCAGCCAACAGGAAGGGGAAACGCTTTCAGTTCCAAACTCGCAGCTGCTCGGGATGGTTTATCTGCCTCCTGCAAGAAATGGATCTTGCAGAAGGCAGCTGAGAGCCTCTGGCGCCAGAGGACAAAGGCAATCCCAGCTGCTGGCTCGAAGGGATGCCGCCTGGGAAACAGGGCTCTTGCTTTCCGGAAGGTCGTCTCTCTGTGGGTAGATCATTTTCAGGAATTTTCCCTGTGCCTTCTTAGCCATGGCCTTTGTTTTGGGTGTTGCATTCCTTTGCTGCACGGATCTCCTGGCCACTATTCCCTCTTTCCCGGCTGGTCTTGTCCACAGTGCCAAACCCGAGCCCCTCTCCTTGGTGTCCCCGGTGCCAGTGCAGAGCTGGGCTGGCTGACTGGAAATGCAATCAGCTGCAGGAAGCTGTGGGATGGGAGACTCTGAATGATGGAATATTCAACCCTTTCCGAAGCTGGAGGGGAGGGGGGGACCTCACTGAAAAGCCAACCAGCCTGCAGCTGAGTGGAGCCCTGGCCTCTTTGATTCCCTCTAATGTCTTCCTTCTGGGTTGGCTTCCTGGGCTTGTGTTTTCATTGTTTCTGAAGGAGTTGGATTGATTTCAGACCGGACAGTTTTGGGGCCATTGAGTTGCAGGGCTAATCCAGGCCTTCCTGGAGTGGTGGCTTCATTCAGTTTTCCAGCAGCAGGAGCTGAGCTCCCCTGACCTGAGCCAGAGCCAGGTGAGGGCATCGAGCTCTGTCCCTCTCTGTCCCTTCAGGTTTGTTACTCCTCCCATCCTGTCACACCCTACCAGCCAGGTCTGGAGGTTCTGTTGCCCATTTTGAGATGGGAACTGATTCCTGGCATGAGGAGAAATGCCCAAGATCTGTGACAGGCATTTTCCTTCTTGAATGGTTGTGGAACAGAGGTGACTTTTAGGAAGGACCCAGTAATCGAGGTGGTTTTGGCAAGGATCTTGATAAGTGATGTTCTAGCACTTAATTTTTCTTGGGTTTGTGGATTTTTTTGTGTGTTTAGCTCATACAGTGCTAGCCCAAGGCCTAGAGGCTGCCTCAGGGCCAGCAGAGCACTTTGGAAGCCAGTGCAGAAACTATGTGCTGTTATTATTATCTCTTTAAATAATCCTGTTTTACATATCTTTGGTGGCTTCCTGTAAATGCATTAATATGCTGAGCCAACCTCAAAAGGAAGTATTTTTGGCCTCTGGGTCTTCGTATTTAAAAAAAAAAAAAAAAAAAAAAAAAAGTGGTATGACCCAAATTGAAAATGGTTTGTAAGGAAAGAGGGTTTGCATTTGACTGGGAGCTGGCTGAGGCAGGCAGGCTGTACGGGGGTCTCAGGTTTCCCTCTCTCCATCCTTAGATTGAACTGGCCATTCTGCGCTTCCCGTACGAGTCGTGGGGGACCCCCTTCCAGCAGCTGAAGCAGGTGGTGGAGGAGCCCTCGCCCCAGCTGCCTGCTGACCGCTTCTCCAAGGAGTTCGTGGACTTCACGGCGCAGTGGTGAGTCTCCAGCAGGCACTGCTGCCTTCTGCCAGCCTGGCTGACGAGGAGCCCTGACCCGTGGGGCTGGCTTTGACGTCCTTTTGGAGCCCCTTTCTCCCCACCTCGCTGTGCCAGGGCTGGTGCTTGGCATGGCAGGAAGTGCTGCCCAAACTGGTTTTGCTCTCGGCCTGACTCACCCCGGGCTGGTTGGAAGGTGCAGATGTTTCCCTTCCCCTTTTCCTGTTGCTGCAGCTGAAATTTTGGTGGTTTCTGGCCAAGTGGCAATGAAACCAGAAGGAACCCCTGGCGGCCTCCTGGTGCCTCTGGGTGAAAGCTGGTTTGTGGTTTTGTGGGAAGCTGTTCCCCTCAGGGTGTTCCCTGCTCCCTCTGGGCTGCTTGGAGGTACCAGGCAATGCTGAGCCCAGCCTGTGAGTGATGGGAAACCATCTCCTCTCCTCCCCAGTTGTTCTGGTCTGTGTGGGACAGACTGCAGAGCTGCTTGGCTTGTGCTTTTTGTGGCAAAACACTTGAGTTGTCCTTTCCCAGTTACCTGCCTGGCTGCTTTGCTGGTGGCTCAAACCTGCTCTGTCAAGGAGGGAGAGGGATGGGTGCAGCCCACAAAAAACATGTCATATTGGTTGGGAAGGGAAGATCCCCCATGACAGACCCCATTTAGCAAAAGAAAAAGATCCTACAGCCTTTGTCTCCCATTTTTTTTTCTTCCAGCTTAAGGAAGAACCCAGCTGAGCGAATGAACTATTTAGAACTCATGGTAAGTGTGGAGCTGTTCCTGCTGGTCTTTATGCAGAGCATTTCGAAAGTCAAATCAATGGCTCAGCAGGTTCTAGGGAAATGGGACAGCAGGATGAGTGGATGATTTTTCATTCAAGGAGTGGGATGGGTGTAGTGTGTCTAAGATGGAAGGGTGTGTTGATTTCATGGGTGTTAACATTAGGGTTTATAGGTGTTTGCTCCCTCTGTCCTATCTGCTCTTGGAGAGTTTAGACCTCCAAGTGTGATAGTATGGCTGCCAAGGTGGGGTGTCCTGCTGGGATTGAACCTAGAAATGCTAAAGGATGTTGTCCATGGCAGCCTGGGGAGGAGGTTGGTGTTTGCCCTCGGAACTTCCCCAGCTGTGTGACGTCCCCCAGGATGTGCACTGGGGCTTGTGTGTCTTTGGGTGTCAGCTGATGTCGTCTTTTGGTCTCATTGACAGGAACACCCCTTCTTTACTTTGCACGACACCAAAGAGACTGACATGGCCTCCTTTGTGACAGAGATCCTCGGGGAAGACTCCTAACTCCCAGCAGGAGCACAGCTCCCGGCTTCCCGCAGTCCCCTCCTCCGTTCCCCCCGCAGAAGAGGACTCGAGTTGATGGTGGTTTGCACACATTGCACCTCCCCAGCCCGGGGGCATCTCCGGCCCCATCTCACCTTCCCTTTGCCCTGTGAAATCCCCCAGGATGAGCCTTTTGAAGCCAACACCTTTCCAGCTAAGCCATGGAGACTGAAGGCTCAGGAGCTCCCCGCTGATGCCAGTGTGTCCCACCCGGGGAGCGGACTGTGCCCGTGGTCCCTGAGCGGGCAGAGGGTGCCAGGGGGCATCTCCCCTCCCCAGCAGCCTGTGCACAGCACAGGGGGTTGTGTTTCTTCACTGCCTGGGGAAGGCACAGAGAAGCAGTGCTGCTGTGCTTGCACCACTCCTGCCTGCCCAAAGCCCCTTCCCTGGAGTCTGCTCTCACTCGCCTTCCAATTGTGCCTGGCTCTCTGTTCCAAGGAGCCTACACAGCTTTTTAGGGGGTTGTGGGGCTCCCTGGGTGTGCTGCTGTTCACACCAGAGCCTGGTTTGATGCCTGGCTCTATGCCTTAATGACCCTTTGAGGCAGCATCACCTCGGGCATCCCCCTCCATCAATCTATACACTGCTCCCTTGCTGGGGGGAAAAAAAAGGGCGTTTTTCCAGGAGCCCATCCCACTGGATTTCATCCAGCACTCCCTTCCCTCGTGGGCACAAGGTGTGGTGCAGAGACAGCAGGTCCCTGGGGCTGCCTTTCTCCCCTCCAGCCCTGGGCTGGGAGGACACATCCAAGCTCCGGACATCGCCTTCTGCATCCCCGGCTGCCTCCACCTCCCCTGGCTCCTGGAGAAGACGCTGCTCCGTCTCCCTCTCCCAACGTGGAGCTGATGTAAGACCTTGCACTGTGACACCCACTCGTTCTGGAGGCTGAACTCGCACTCCTCGTGTCCCGAAGTGCCTCCAGCCCCTCCAGCTGCCCAGGTGTCAACGGGAGCCAAACCCCAGAGACACGCCCGGGGCTGCCGTCGGTTGTACATTTGATGTCTATATATAATGGACTTTGTAACATGTTTCCTAGTTTTAATCTAACTTGCTATAAATTAAAGCCCTGCTGTGTGGGAGGAAGGAGGGAGCAGTTCCTTCTCTCCCAACAAATCCACTGTGAAAACCTGATGTGCTTCCCCACAGGAGCAAGAGGGATTTCTGGCTTCTGCTGTACATGATCACGGATAAATGCACGGGCTGTGGATTTTGGGGTTTTTTTAATAATTGAGTTTTTCAGAAGGATTTTTTTTTTCTTTTCTAATATATTTGTGTGTGTGTGTATGCGTGCACTATATATATTGTATATTTTTAAATCAATGATGAATGTGTGACTATCTATATGGCCAGCAGATTGTTGGAATGGATTGCATTTTTCTGGCTAAATTAGGGCGGGGGGGGGAAGGGGTCACGAGAAAACATCCTGGCCTAATTTTTTTATTTTTTTTTTTAAGGAAATACATATATTTTTAACTGAATCTTTTAAAAATGTTGTTCCTGAAATTCAAGCCCTGGAGGTCTGGATTTCAGGGTGCATTTCCAACGTTTTGGGTCCCCCCCAATGAAGAATGATGTCCCCTTAAATTCATTGCTCCCACCTCCTGCAGCCCAGGGTTTGAAGTGGCACTGGAGACGCTCTGCCTGGAAACTGGAGTGCTCCACACCATCTATCCCTGCCAGCTGCTCCCGGGAAAGCTGCTTTGGGGCAAATGGTTTTCAGTCCTTCCTGTCCCCACACTGGGGCATCAGGCAGGAGTGCTTTTCTGCCTTCATCCCTCTGATCCCCTTCCCTGAGTCGACAAACCCTGAGAAAACCAGCCTAGGTGGAGCTGCACAAACCCTTGTTTGGTTTGATCCTGACCCCCCCCCCCCAAGTGCCCCTCTGGATGGAAAATAAGGAGGGGATTGATGTTCTCCATGTCTCCGTCCTCCTCGTCCCGCTCTGCAAACCACCCGATGCTTGCCCCTCCCCGCTCGGTTTGACAGCTTTGCTGCTGAGATGTACAATTGTATTTTTTTTTTCATAGTTGGTTACTTTGGATTACTTTTTGTTTTGATGTTGAGATTTTATTTTTTCCCCCTTTTTACCTTGTTTTTTGACCCCTCTCCCCTTCCTTTATCTCACCCTTTTTTGGTGCTTTGGGGAATGGTGGGGGTTTTTGCATGGTGTTCTTTTGTTTGTTTGTTTGGTTTTTTCTCCCTCCATTTCTCCTCCTGGAGAAAGTCACGATTCCCATGTTTTGGAGAAAGGGAGCAACTGCCCTTTCAAAGAGGAGGGAGATGCCTCTGGGGTGGGCTTGGGCCCCTGTGGATGAAGTGAGGCTTTGCTGAAGAGGCAAACACCACCTCTCTGTCCAGCTGCTCTGCTTCATGTGACAGGGCTCTTCCCTGTCCCCATCCCGTGTCCCTCTTCACTTCCCTGTCCTGTGTTGTTCCCTCTGTGCTGGCAGTTCCTTGGGTGGAGCCAGCTTGGCTTTAAGGCGGGAGAGGATTTTCACTGGCATCGGAAGCCCCTCTCCCCTTGTACTTCTGGGAACAGTCTGTACCCCTCAACTCCAGTCCTTGTTTTCAATAAAATTCATCCTCAGACCTGCTTTTTGTCACCTCTTGTTGCTGTTTGAGCCTCACCCTCGGGCTGGTTGGGCTCCTAAGGGGCTGAGTCTGGATTTGGGGGTTGTATAAGCTGGGACCCCTCAATCCCATCAGGATCCCTGGAACAGCCTGGGGTGGGAGGCTCCTGCTGCCTCTGCACTTTTCTTCTTGGGGGGTGCTGCTGGTTCCAGTCTGGGGGTTGTACAACCCTGGACCCCCCAAAGTATCATCCCTGGATTGAGACCCCCTGGAGCATCCCACCCCCCCAGAATGAGACCCCCCCAA
>VWZG01010228.1:204276-226893 GCA_013396735.1 Grallaria varia
GACGGGATCCAGTGGGATGAGTCGGGATCCGATGGGACGAGACGGGATCCAGCGGGACGAGCCGGGATCCAGTGGGACGAGGGGACACAGGAGAGGAGACACTGGAGAGGGGCCACAGGAGAGGGGACATGGAAGAGGGGACACAGGAGAGGGGACATGAGAGAGGGGACACGGGAGAGGACACATGAGAGAGGGGACACAGGAGAGGGGACACGGGAGAGGGGCCACGGGCACGGCCAGGGCTGCGATGGCTCAGCCCCCTCAACCGAAGGGCCGCCAGCCCTCCCTGCCCTGTGCAGTGCCCCCAGGAGGGCAGCCCCCCAGTACGCTGCGGGTGTTTGTACTGGGCGTACTGGTCCTTTGCTGGGCTGCTTCGTTGGAACCGCAGCGAACGGACAGGGAGCAGTGGGGTTCAAACTGAAAGAGGGGAATCTCAGGTTTGATACGCCGGGGAAATTCTTGGCTGGGAGGGTGGGCAGGCCTGGCACAGGGTGCCCAGAGAAGCTGCCCCATCCCTGCAAGTGTCCAAGGCCGGGTTGGACGGGGCTTGGAGCAACCCGGGTGGGTGGAAGGTGTCCCTGCCCATGGCAGGGGGTGGCAATGAGATGACCTTGAAGGTCCCTTCCAACACCAACCCATCCGTCATTCTGTTCCGTGGTGGTTCTCCCCAGGAGCTCCTGAGCTGCAGCTCACGCCGTTCCTGAGAGCCATTTGCGGAGGAGGGCTGGCTAATGGGTTAGCAGGGGGTGTGATGATGCAGCCAGTTTTCTGGGGCTGCAGGTTGTTTATTTGGCTTAAGTTTTCTTTTCTTTCTTTTTTTTTCCTGATGGTGGCTGAGCCTGTATCTAGGGCAGGGTGGATTTTTCTTTTTCTTTTGGTTCAGGTGGCCTGTGGGCACCTCTGAGATCGATGGTGTAAATTAGTGAGTTCACACAGGCCACGGGTTTGTAGGAGACGTGTTCAATCCTCCCCGAAGAGCTGTCTCACCCAGAAACTTCCAACGCTCCTGCTCTTGGAGCACCTAAGCACTAATGAGCTGAAGCTGCAGAATAGCAATGAGACCTCAGGAATATGGATCAGCCTCTCCCGGCCCAGGCAGAGGCTTTAAAATCGTTTCAGGTGGCACCTGAAGAGGCCAATGCAGCCCAGCAGGGAGGGAAGGGCTTAAGTGAGGTGCATCGGGTGGAGAAGGTCTTTGCTGCCTGTGGTGAGCTGGTGGGGATGCCTCCCAACTCTTCTCTCCAAACAGAAGGGTAAGTGGCTTGTTTTGGGGTGAGGAGAGCTCAAACTCTGGTTTCACCACAGGTGTTCAGGTGTTGTGGTGCCCTATTTTATTTTTTTTGCTGATAGTTGGTCATCCCTCAATGTGAGTTTCTGTGCTTTGCTCTGTTTTCTCCACTGTCTTGCATAAAGCACCTCCAAGTGTTTTCTGTCTGTCCCAGCAACCTGGTTTGCAACTCCAGCCCCAGCGTGTGTGTATTTGGGGAGCAGGTTGTGGTGCTGGTCCATGTGCAGCTGCTTTGCTGCTCCATCCCTGGGGATCGCACCGGGACCAGCAGCAGCTCCCCATGGATGGGCTGCTGGAAAACTGGGGTGATTCCCTGCCGAAGCCCCGGGGCAGGGGGGAAAACTCCCGGCTTGCCCAGCAGACCTGCACCTCCAGGTTCCCTCTCAGCTTGAAATTCCCGTTGGTTTCTCAGAGGCGGGGACGCCGCTGGGGGGAACGTGGGGGTGGCAGAAGGAAGCCTGAGAGCCTGAAAATACCACAGCTCACAGCGAACGCTCCGGGGGTGACCCGAGGGGTCACCTGCCATGCAGGGAACCCCGGATCCCTGGCAGGCTTTGCCTGGAGCCTTCCCAGCCCCTCTCCCGGCAGCTTTGGCCTCTCTCCCGCTGCGTTAACCTTTCTGCAAATACCAGGCGGTGCTGGAACAGGCTGTTGGTTTCCAGACGCCGGGAGCGGGGGCTGCGGCCACGTGGGCAGGGGGCTGAGAGGAGCCTGGGGGGGCTGCGGTGGCTTTGGCTCTTGGTTTACATCTTGGAGCAGCTCGAGGTGGAGGAGATGGAAACCTTGATGAGCCAGAGCTGCTGCCTTGATATCAGCTGCGTTTCCCTCGGCGTCGCTCCCCGCTCAGGGCCGCGTGTCTGGTCTCGAGGGATACGCTCTTTTCTTCTTCAGAAAGCTGAGGTTTCATAAATAAACCCCGAGGTTTCATAAATAAACCCCAAGGTTTCAGAACGAGAGCTCTGGCTTGGTTTTCAAGCTGTCCCAGATGCCACGAGGCGTGCACGGCTGCTCCAAGCATTGCTGCTCCCCTCAGCAAGGCAGAGAAGAAGCATTTCCCAAATCCTCTGCACAGACCCTGTAGAATCGTAGAATCGATTGGGTTGGAAAAGACCTCCGAGATCATCAAGTCCAACTCCAGTCTGTTTACCAGATCATGGCACTCATTGCCACGTCCAATCTCAGTTTAAAACCCTCCAGGGATGGTGAATCCACCCCCTCTCTGGGCAGGCCATTCCAATGCCTGACCACCCTCTCTGTAAAGAATTTCTTTCTAATAAAAAATATCTCCTAAATCCTAAATTTCCCCTGGCAGAGCTGAAGCCTGTGCCCCCTTGTCCTGCAGCAGGTCCCGTCCTGTGCCATTGAAGAGGAGCTGATGGATGAGCCGGGGGGTCCCCCAGGATGTGGAAGCTGCTGGGGGGCCCTTGGTGGGACAGGAGGGGTTTGGCTGTCCCGGTCCCTGGAAACGGGAGCGCCAGGGATGCTCCGAGCCCTGCAATGGCCGTGTGAACACCCAGCAGCTGCCGTGCCAATTGAGCTGGGCTGGTGCAGCTCTGGGCACAGGCAGAGCCTGGGCTGAGGAGCAGCACTGTGGGGTAGAATATTGGTGTAAGTCAGGAGGATGCAGAGGTGCTGGTGGCTCCCAGTGGGAGGTGTAGGGGTGGCAGCAGGACTTCTCAGGCAGTGATGCTTTCAGCTTGCATTCTCACCCCAGTGTTTTGTGTAGGGGTTTTTATGGGATCTTATGCCCTGCCTCTTTTCAGAAACCTCCCCAAAGAGCCCAGCAGTGCCCTGGGGGGGTTCCTGGTGACAGCCCTCCCTTCCCAAAGGCCACCAGGCTCTGACCTGGCCCCTTTCAGCTCAGAGAGGGTGAGCTGGGGCCAGGACCTACACCATGAGGACCCTCCTGCCTCCCCCTCCCCTTTGCCATAACTCTGAGCAGAGTCACAGGCTCTGGGTTTGCTGGAGCTCCTGCTTGCTCCATGCTCAGCAGATCTTGCTGGAGCTCTGGGGGACCACAGGCAAGTCTGAAAGGTTTTTTGGGGATGCAGAGCAGTGTTCCCAACCTGGTTTTGGGGCATCCCTCCCCTCGGGAGCCTTGGTGGAGGTCTCTGCTCCCCTTTCACTGCCCTCCCGAGCTGAGCCCCACTGGCAGCAGGACGTGTCCTTTCTCCTCATCCTGCCTCACCCTGAGCTTCTTTAATTGCAGCTCTGGGAGTGATCTTCCCCTTTATTCCCCCAAATCTTCTCCTTAATTAAAATCCCCAATCTGGGCCAGCAGGAAGCAGCTGTTGCCTCTTCACAGTGTACCCGGGGGTGTCGCAAGCCACCAACCTGATTGCTGGCCTCGCAGGGATGGGATGGGGACAGCCTGGGGACGGGGACAGCCTGGGGATGGGGACAGGGACAGCCTGGGGATGGGGACAGCCTGGAGATGGGGACGGGGACAGCCTGGGGATGGGGACAGCCTGGGGATAGGGACGGGGACAGCCTGGGGATGGGGACAGCCTGGGGATGGGGACAGCCTGGGGATGGGGACAGGGACAGCCTGGGGATGGAGCTCCCACAGCGATGGGGGACACTGGCATTGTCTCTGTCCCACCTGGATTCTCCAGGCATGCCAAGGGGAGCTGGCTGCAATGACCAGCCTTGCCAAGCTCACGGGAGGGCTGAAACCACCTGAGGTGTGAGAGGGAACCAAGCACTGTGTCCCTCTGCCTCCTTCGCCCTGGGGATGCCAACAGAGCGCGCCAGACCCCCAACCAGTCCCTTTGGGTTTGCCCACCGGGCTCTGGAGAAGAGCTGGACCATGCAGGTGGATGGAGGTGACGCTGGGGCTGGCACTGAGCTCGCTTTGCCCCCAGGATCCACAACGTGTCTGGCCAGGGGCTGCTGTTTCTCAATCCTGCTCTCCTTCAGAGGAGCCACGCCAGGAGTTGTCCACAGCCCCGCAGGATGCAGTTCCATCACCGGCACCTCGTGGGGCTCCTGGGCCATCCCTGCCACCGCCGTGTCCCCATTGTCACCACAGCTCGGGGACATTCCTTGGCATGGCCTCTGCAGCCCTGTTTTCTTCTGGAGTTGGCCCAAAGAGGTGACTTTATCCCTCCCTCCCTGCCTGCCTGGGGCGGGTGTTTCTGCTGCCATCCATCATCACAGTGTCAGGAGCAGTTACGGGACTGGTGGTGTCAACTTTATCAGAGATGACGAGTCTCTTCTTAATGAAACTTGTGGAAGAGAAAAGAAAAAAAAACCCAAAAAACCAAAAAAAGAAAAGGCTGCTGACAACAGATGCATTATTTCACCTCGGATTTCCTGGTGCCTGCATTTTTCATTCATGGAAGAGGCTGATATGCGGATTTGTTGGGAGAGGAGCAGGCACAGCCCTGGATGGATCAATTCCTGCAGCACACTGAGGAGAAAGGCACCTGGCTGGGATAAAGGCTGTGCGAGGCACTTCCCAAAGCCAGCCCCAAATTCTGTGTGCACGATGAGCTAAAAAGCTAATAATTATTTTATTTTATTTCTTTATCTCCCCCCTCCCTCTGGCCCGTTCACACTCTTCTGTTCCCATTTTGGGCCAGGAGAGATTTCCTGACATTCCCTTCGTGGCTCATCTATCCCATGTCCTTCAGCTGGAGTGGCCTGGCTTGACTTTGCTCTTCTTCCAGCTCAGCTTTGCTGGGGGACCCAGAGCTTGGTGCCCCCAGGGTGGCTTCACCCCTACCCTGGTTTGGAGAAGCACATCCAGCTACAGGAGAAGACACTGAATTTATATTATGGCCTTAATAGATATTAAATTATATTATTTAAACTGAGATGGCTTCTTCCAGAGACCTGTCTTTCCTTTTCCAGGCAGGTTCTGGCTGCTTGGTGAGCAGAGTCACCCCTTGGATTTCAGCACCAGTGCCAGGTGCCTCTTTCTGGTGATCCAAATTTGGCCTCCACCCATGTCTGAAGTTCCTCTCTCCCCATATGCAGCACCTTGGGATTTCTCTGTGTTTTGGGGGGCTCAGCTTCCCCACGGTGGGGGCGACAACACCCCGTAGAAGCCAAGTAGAGTTTCACCTCCTTGCGCCGGTGAAACTGAATCCAAGAGAAATATTGGAGGTGTTTTTCCCTCTCATTAGGAATGGAAGACAGGAGTCTTCTGTCTTCTGGGTACTATACAACCAGCATGAATTATTTAGGGTGAAGCATCTCTCTGATAAATAATTCTTTTATGTGGGGAGATTAAATCTGAGTTTTTTAAAAAATATAATAACAAAAGTAATTTCTCTCTTGTAGGCCCTCATATTTCAAGCAGCAAAGAGATCCCAGGCATCCACTCCTGTATTGATCAGCAAATAGGTCCCTGTATAGATTTAGTTCACCCAACCTTGTTTAATTTTGGATTCATTGATTCAATGCAAAGATCTAGATGAAAAGCAAGTGGGCTGTTTCCAGTGCTGGTGATGCTATTTTTAAATAAATCTAGTGCATGCTAAAATAAATATGCAAAGCATTTTGTAAGGCCTTATAGGGGTGGGGAGACCAGATGTACTAAAATATTTAACAAACTTTTTCTTGATTTCTCAAAATGCATGTTTTATTTAGTAAACACTGGTGGAATTTAATCTCACCCAATATTTGCTCCGAGGTTGTCCCACACCCATTGTCTGGGGTGAGCAGGAACGTGGGACCTTGGAGGAACAGTCTGCACAGTGACATTGGTGGCACATTTAAATGCAAAGCTCATTAACCGTGTCTGGGATTTTTGGTTTGTTTCCTTCTCTTTTTTTTATGTTCATGTTCGTTACAAGAGCAAGAGATGAAATATCCATCTACAATTCCCTTTCATCTCCAGGCATGTTTGGGGCTTTTTTTTCCCCTCTGCCTTTGCTCAGATGACAAAGTTACTCCTTTGGAATTTTATTTGATTTCAAAAGATGAGAAAGAATTAAAAGCATCTCTGGCAGGCTGAGCTCACCTTACTCTATCTGGGATCCTCCAGGAGGCAGGTGAGTGAATTGGCAAAGGCTCCTGGCCCCAGGGGATGGAGTTCATCCCGAGGGCAGACCTGCATCCTGGCTTTTCCTTCCCCTGGGATGACCACCCTGCAGATCTCAGCCCCCTTTCCCAGGGCATGGCATCCTGCTCCGGGCGTACGTGCCTGTCTCCGTGAAACCCTCTGCTTTCAATCCAATCCAATTTAATTGAACTGTGGGTTTGATCACATCTGACGGTGGCAGAGACCTCGCTGATAATCACATTCCCGTGGGAGACGTGGGGATGGGGCTGGTGGAGGAGGGAGGTGAGCTGGGGGCTCCTGTGCCTCGGCTGGTGCCTCTTCCCCCTTACGAGGCACCAGAGAAGCCACAGGGCCAGCAGGTTCCACCCAGCCTGGGCTCAGGTCACCTTTTGGGACGGGGTGAATTCACTGTGTGTCTCAGTGGGGGCTGAACCAGACAGGTTGGGCTGGTTTTAGTGAAAAAAAGGCAATTTTCTTGGCGAAGCCCTGAGTTGGGGGTGGTTGGGGAGCACCTCCAGCAACCCCCACTGCTGCCCTGGCATTGCTGGTACCCAGCTTGGCCTCATCCCAAGCCACCTGAGGACATGGGCTCAGCGCTCCCCGTCGCTTCCACACGTGTGCGGCGGCGGGTGGCAGCAATTAATTACGGGAATTCATGTGTCATTTACACGGATTCGACTGGAAGCACAGCCCCTGGGATGGGGAATATTCCTCGTGGAGCTGTGCTGCTCCCTGCTCCAGCAAGTGTTTAATGGGGTGTTCATTGTGTGTGGAATTTTGGAGGTAACGAAGCAGGGGGCGGAGAACGAGCCAGCAGCCCCCCCTCCATCCCCGGGCACTTGGCTTGGGGAAGGCACTGGAGGTCCCAGGGAGGGCTCTGGTCCCTCACCTGAGACACCAGAAATTTTCCTCCAGGTTGGGGTGAAAACAACAATACTTCCCCCTGACCTCAACTTCTTCACTGGGACAATGGAGGGACACATGTGTCCCCCGTTCCAGGTGCCACTGCGGTTTTCCTCAGGGCGTGGTGGGGGGAGAAGATTGGGGTCCACAAAGCAACCCCGGTATCTGCAGTGTTGTGATGTCATGGTGCCATTGCAGAGGCCACACTGAGTTTGCAGGTTCCCAGGGCTTAGGCTTGGTGGACCCGCTCTGTCTGAACCTTCCGTGACCTTCCACAGCCCTGGTTCACTTTGTTTAGGTGTTCCAGTGGTTCTTCTCGTTGAGCAGGTGGCCGTGGGTGATTTATCTTATTGCTGTTTGTTTGATACAGCCTGTGGTTTAATGCACCTCATCAGCTTGGACTGGAGAGTCACAGAGTGGTTTGGATTGAGAGGGACCTTAAAGATGATTCAGTTCCAAACCCCTGCCATGGGCAGAGACACCTTCCATGAGACCAGGTTGCTCCAAGCCCTGTCCAACCTGTCTTTGAACACTTCCAGGGATGGAGATGGAAGACACTATGCCAGAGGAAGACGAAGGGGATGTAGTTGTGGAGAGTAAATGAGAAAAGGAACTCCTGCAAGGACCCTGCAGTGTGCTAACTTGGTGCAGAAGAGAGCAATGAGCCAGGAGATCCAAATATCATGGCCAGAAGGATGAGAGGACACTGCCAAGTCCAGCAGCTGTCCAACGGAGCAATACTGAGCCTGGAGGAGAGGGGGGAGTCTGGAAAGGAACAACGAGGTCAAGAAACTGAAGTGTAAGGTGACAGCTAGAAATAGAAGGGGCCAAGTGGTATTTGTATCAGGAGTATCATGGAAGAAGGCATGAAGGAATCCAGGCCTGAGATACCCAACCCCTCGTGCTCAAGCCTTTCCCCTCAAAACTGTCCCAAACTCTTTTAATGGCTTGTCTCCACTCACCATGAGAGAAGATGGAGCTGGGCATGGCAAGCCAGGCACTTCCACTGGTCCACTGGTTTGGTTCACACTTCTACTGGTTTGGTTCCGATCACTAATGAGCTAATTAGTTGCTATGGAAATGCAATGTGGGAGAACTTTGGGGAGGAAAAATTATAGGTAATTTTTATTTGTTTGGGCCCTGTTCCTATAGCAACAGGAGAACTTGTCACCAACTACCAGTTGGTTTCCATGGAGTTGGCTGCTAGTTCTGGGTTATTAATGCCTCCGAGCATGAAACAGTGCAACTTACCTTGTAGGACTTGTGGGTTGCCCTCCATCATCCACTTTGCAGTTGCCCAAACTTGGGGCTTTGCTTTCGCAGTGGAATGAGCACATTCCCAGAAGTTGAGTCGGAGTGTTCGTCATCGACAGATACAGTGCTAGAAGGATCAATTATTTTACCTCCCTCTCTTGAATCCAAGACATCGTGGAATGAATAATCCATCACTTCATAGCTTGTTCTACTCGCAGCGTTGCCGCCTGATTTTTAATTGGATTTTCTCCGGGTTCAGCTTCCAGATGCTTGGTGTTGATCTGCTAAATTAAAAAGTCTTTTAGCACCTGGCAGATTTGCTGTAAAGGGACTTACTGTAATTAAGTCACTTCTCATCTCACCGTGACTGGTTCTCCTGAACGAAGCCGTTTGTTTTCCTTCAGCCTCTCACGCTGGCGCGTCACCCGTTTTTGTGCAACTCCAAACAAAGGGGTGCAATCTCTGCTTCTCAGAGCCTTGGAGCTCTGTCGAGGGACCTCTCCAAACACCTTCAGAAGCTGAGCCTTGGAACCAGACCAAACACTCCTGAACACTGAGGAGGCTGGATTTGGGAGAGATTGGTTTTATGATAGGTTGTAATTTCCCTCCCACCAGCGAACTCCTCAGCTTTCCATAGGTGATAATTACCCAGTAGGAGCTAAAATGTCTCTCCTCACACCCCACTTATCAACCCATTCTCCACTTTGAAGGCATCACCGTTTCTTTCCGAAGTGTCCTGGCCAATTCCCTCAGCCAAGTGAGCTTGGAGTGACTTGGCGTGTTCTGTTGGTTTGGAAGATGGTGCGACATCCGCCACCTCTCCCTGGGGAGAGCGACCTCACCCCAGCTTTGAAGGCAGATAAAGCGACCAGTGTGTGGACAGACCTTCGATGACATTTGGCCAAGTGGACCACGCAGTCGGAGGGGAGGCACGGAGCAGAGGGCAGCTCCTCTTCCAATCCCTTGGCAAGCCCTGCTGCCGGCCCAGAGGAATGGCTGGGGAGATGGGAAGAAGGTCCTGAGCCACCCGGCTGGGGTCTGGCTGGCAAAGCTGGACAAGCCAAACCTTCAGTGCCGAGGAAACGTTCCTACATCTCAATAGTGCCACTTGATTTACAGATAAATTATGTAAGAATTTCCTTGGCAAACTCCGTGTTTGTTGTTCCATATGTTTGGTTCCAACGGTGATACACGTGGAAGGAGAGACTTGGAATGTTTTTTGTCAAAGCAACTGGCAGTTTTGGCTCTAGCACAGAGACTGACTGTTGGATGGAGAGTGTCACCTGGGTAAAGGGGGCACGGAAACCCAGATTTGGGCTGGACATCCAGACTGGGGAGCCCAAAGATGGGAGCAACAGGTGCCCAGGAGGTGACATGCTGGGAATGCTCTGTGTGGCCCCTGCCTCAGGCCAGCTGCCGGGGTCTCTCTGCCTGTATCAGTGTCTTGGCTATAAATAACTGTGATGTTCTTGGTGGCCATCTCCAAGCTGGCTGCGAGCTGTGACTCATGGGCTTCCTGTCCACAGTAACGCTACGGGCTGACTCAGGGCTATGGGAGTGTTTCATCCTGACCCTGTAGCCCTTTGGTTTCACCAGACACCACCACGTATTTGTGAGCAAGAGGTCTCCGTTTCAGGGCTGAGAAAACTGGTGAACATCCTGCAAAGCCACGTGGCTTTGTCCTGAGCTTCACCTGGTTCTCCTCCACCCCTTCCTTCACTTGTGGTTGGCAGGAAATGCTTCCTGGCTTGGTTTGTGCTGCACCTCTGCCAACTTGGGCTTTACTTCCCTTGTGTTGTTGCAGTCCCTTGCAAAGTCAGCATTTTCCCACTGAACATTCCAGACTTTCTGAGCCTGGAGGAGCCGTGGCTCTGCACCAGAACAGGTATGTGGCCTCATGGAGCTGTGGGAAGGCAGATGGCATGGGCCTTGTTCAACCATCCAGAAGCCATTTGAAGCAGCATCTGAAGAGGGTTCTGAGCATGGAAAGTAGCCCAACACCCAGGCGGGGTGAGACCAGCCTTTGGAAAACAGCTGTGAGTCACAGGACCATGGACTGGTTGGAGCTGGAAGGACCGTGAAGAACATCTAGTTCCAATTCCCTCATAAGCAGGGAGGTCATGTCCCTGATGACAGTGGAGCTGTGCTGCTTTGCCCGGAACACCTGTCACCAGCATGCCATAGGAGGGGAAAGGGTGACATGTGACATGACATGAGGTAAGGCCAGTGCCAGCTGAGAGAGCCACGCTGGATCCCTTGGGAATGTGATGGCTCCTGTTGTGCCCGTGCAGATGTCTTCTCTTCCAGCCCGTGTCCATGTCCTGAGGGATGTGGCAGAGCCACCTCGGAGGGGTGTGATGGGAAAGGGCAGCCACTGGGAGTGTGGCTGGAGCACTGTGGTGACCACTGGAGAACCCGCCCAGCTCCGCGGTGAGCGTGGTGGGAGGAGGACACGGTGCTTGTTTTTATGACACATGAGCACATGCTTTCACTCTGAGTAACCTTCTCCTGCCAGAGAATGGAGCCTTCTGCTGCGCCCCGTGCTCTGGGGAGGTCAGTGGTGTGGTGTCCTGGGGCACGGCAGCCACATCTGGTGCCATCCATGGGAGGGTGGCCGTGGAGGAGCCCCACGCTGGGACAAGCCTGGGTGGCCACTCCTTGATATCCAGCAGCTCTGCCATGGCTGCAACAGGCAGGTTTGTGTTGGTCTCCACACAGTAGGCAAGACCTGTTTGGGTACAATGTTGTCCCAACCTCCTGCTCCAGGTTTCTGCTGTCCCCAGCCCTTTGCAATGCTTTCAGCCAGCCCTCTTGGGAGGTGCTCTGGTGCTGAGATGTCCAGGTAAGCTTGTGGTGAAGCCTGGGGTCCTCCTCCTCCGCTTACCTCAGCCCCTGATACTTACCCCTGGGATTTGTCTATGTTGGAAGGGTCAAACAAGCTTTAGAATGACCAAATTATAGAACCGCAAAATGGTTTGAGTAGGAAAGGAACTTAAAGATCATCTTGTTCCAACACCCTGCCATGGGCAGGGACACCTTCCACTCGACCACGTTGCTCAGACCCATCCCACCTGGCCTTAAAGCCCGTGGCTTTGTGGCCCAGCCATTTTCTACTGACATTCCTGGTTTTAACCAGCAACTGCTTGGACTCAGAGTGTGCTGTGTCCCTGCAGAGCTTGGCCTGGAGCAGCTCAGGAAGGGCTTGTCCAAAAGCCTCGTGTGTGACCTCACAGCTTCAGTCTAAAGTGAAACTGCAGCACATGAAGGTGTATTATGACATCAAATACTGAAGCTGCCTTGGGGCAAGCCTGGCTCGGATTAGTCCTGGATGAGAAAGCCCTTTCACCCGCAGGGGTGGCCATAGCAGAGTCCATCCTGCATGAAGGACTTGCTGGCAGCCTCTCCCCCTCTCCGGCTGTGGCCAAGAGGGAGGTTGCCTGTGCCAAGGGGTGTATCTCCTGCAGCCTCCTGTCCACTCCCTGCCCACTGACGGCCTTGCCTCGCTAGGAACATGTCTTTCCAGGTGAGCATGTTTCCTGTGGAGCCACTAACCAGTGGTTGAGCTGGCTTGAATGCAGGTTCTCCTGCTTCCCCAGCCCTTTCCCTGCTCTTGATCCATCCGTGGGGAAACATCTCCTCTGAGCTGCCGATGATCCCCGGCTCCTCGGCCTCGGTCACGGGAGGAGTGGAGACATTGTGGTCCCCTCTGAGCTCCGGTGGAAGAAGAAGGTGGAGAGGACTGGCTCCAAAGAGGTGAGATCTTTCTCCACCAGTGCTTAGGAGGTAAGAGCAAGAGGAGAGCTCCAGGAGCCATCTCCAGGGACTTGAGCAAGGAGTTGGGTAAGCGTGAGTGCATGTGGCTGCTCCAGCCTTGCTTCACCCTCCCAACAAGGTCCAGGAGGCTCCTTGGTTGCCAGAATGAGGGATTTGGAGGTTCAAAGGAGTGATACACAGCAGCTCATGTCTTCTGGAAGTGTCCTAGAGGCACAGGGGAGGAACCAGCCATCTCCCATGGCACCTGGAAGGGTTAGGAGGAAATATGGCTGGTTTTCTCCTTGTCTGCCCCCAATGGCGAAGGGAAGAGTGGATGTGGTGGCTTGGGGATTATCTTGGTGCTTGAAGGGACTCAGGATGTTTTCCTGGTCTATCTTCGGCTGCAATAACATGCTCAAGCACCCAAGCAGGGCTTTTCTTACCCGACTGGGCAACAAGGTAAAAGCAGGCACTTGTTTTGGGGGGAACTGTTTCTGCAAAGGGTTTTCTTTGCCCTGCCCTTCCCTGTCTCATCAGCACCTTTTCTGTGCCTGCTCCTGGGGGCTGTTTGCAGCACTCTGGGCTACCTCTGACAGGTCTCTGGGCTTCTGATCACGAACAGGGGCTTTTTACTCTGTCATTTTGCGTCTCCCATAACCTGCAGGGCTGGTTGTCCCAGGGCTGGTGGCGCTCTGTGGATCCCAGTCTCTGCTCACAGTGCCTGGGGTCCAAGGGGTGCTGCCATGGGGATATGACTGTGTTCTATCTCTAGGACACTGTGCTCCCTTCTGCCTTCTCCATCCTGTTTAAACTTTCATCGCCCAATCAGCTTCTGCGACAGAGCAAACATCCTCTGGTAATTAATCTGCACAGATGGGCTTTATTTGAGCAAGCTGCTGTGCACCGAGGATGCTGGGGGGCAGCACCCTGCCCTGCTCTGGGCTTTTCCCATGCCCAGGAGATTCTTGGGATCACCAGATCTTTTGACCAGCTGAGGTGGTCCAGGGCATTTGGTTCTGCCAAGGGAGTTATGTGAGAAAATAGGTTTGATGGTGGTGGAAGTGGTAACAGTGTCAGGGAAGGAGAGAGGAGGTTCCCACCCCTCTCTGAGGTGCTTCTTCCATCCTCTGGAGCTGCTTCATCCTCTGTGATCAGAGCAGCTGGCGTTGAAAAGGGAAAATGTTAAAATGCTGTCAAAGGTCTCACCCAGAAAACCTCAAAGTAAATGGGACTCTGCACTTCCCAAGAAAAAAACACTCCTCGTGGAAGGCCTCAAGTACTTCAACACCCTGGAATTGTTTTGGTTTTTTTCCCCAGTAATTATTGCCTCGCTTTGTGCTGAACTGGCAAAGGGCTCCCGTTGCCCCCGAACCTCATTGTTTTGGCGACTCGCTGCTGGCTGATGTTTTTGTGCTGCAGGGGCTCACAGCCACGCAGGGGCTGACTCATTCACTGCTCACTGCGAGCTGGGCCCAGGAGCCCCCCTGGCCCAGCCTCAGCCAGGCAGTGCATTTTTGGGGCTGGAAACGTGGGGCTGTGTCCTGAGCCCTTTTGGGACAGAGCCCAGCAGGTGAGAGACATGTCCCCCCTCTGCGTCTGCTGGCTGCGGGTGACAGATGCCACAGAGCTGTCTATATAAACCATGTCTATATAATCCATATCTATATAAACCACAGCAGAGCAGGGCAGCACTTCCCAGCCTCAGAGAATTCCCCCTACCTGGCAGCCAGACCCAAACTCCAGCTGCCCTTCTCCCTGGCCTTGATTCTGCTCCGCTCCCAGGGCTGCTCCTGTTTTCAACAGAGCATTTCTAGATTACAGCAAGTGACAGGAGAGTGATTTGTGCCGGGTCAGGTTTCCTGCCCTTTCTCTTATAGCCCTGGCTTATAAAAATATGCTCCCGCTGGGATTGCTTTGGGTCCCTCTTTGCTGGCCTGTTCAAATCCCTCTTTGTTGTTCGTATGAGGAGGGTTTGGGATACCTTCCTGCCTCCTGGTGCCAGGCCCAGCAGAGCCCCAGCCCAAGGGGTGGCTCTCGAAGGCTGGTTTCCATTCCCAGGGGGATGAGGGCAGGTGCCCTGGGACACGCAGGCAGGGCAGGGTTCACCTCGAACCCTTGGCCATCGCCCAGCGCAGGGTCACAGAGACTCGTCTCATATGCCCTGCGTGTGCTTTGCCTTTACTGTGAGGGCTGGATCTCGAGGTCTTTATAAAAACCCCTGGCTCCAAAGGCGATCTGGTGGCTCTGGTGGGTGGCACGAGGCTGGTTTTGGTGGGAATTGATGTCTCGTGTTCTGGCTGGGGTGGGCACAGGGCCAGGAGCTCTCCTGCCACAGAGCCAGGGCTGACCTGCAGCACCAGGCCCCCAGAGATGGCAAATGAGCAATTAGCTGAGGCTGATGAAGGCGTCTGGAGGAAGAGTGGGCTGCAGAAAGCAGCACAGGTCATACCCACTGCTCGCCACCGCCCCGGCGTGCCGTGCTCTGCCTTCCCGGGCCCTCTCCCCGCTTTGGGAGGTCTCAGAGCGCCTCCCAGCCCGGAGATTTCCCGGAGGAATCCAGACTGCCTGCGCTGCCCCGGCAGGGAGAGGGGATGATGAGAGGCAGCGGCTCGTCCGGGCGAGCGCAGAGCGCCGGCGGCGGAGCCGCGTCCCAGCCCCGCAGGCTGCGCTGCGGCTGCTGCTGCTGCTCATCTCGGCGGCGCTGGGCAGCACCGGGGCGTCTTCAGCGCTCCCACTCAGATTGCTCCGTCTTTTCCCCCCTCCTTAGTTCCTCTCCCCCTCGCTGGAACCGATTTCCTTGGTCAGCTTCAGGCTTTCTCCGTGGGGACGGAGCCACGAGGAGGTCCCTTCCCTTTGCCGGACTCCTCTCAAACACCCATTAGCGCATCCTCAGCGCCCGCGAGGGGACGCGACCCTTTCTCCCGGCGCTGACGGTGCCAGCTCTTCTCTTTGAGAGCACGGGAAGGCCGTGGGAGCTGTGGCACACACCTCGCTGCGAGCAGAACCTTCCCAGGACCTTCAGGAAGACAGAAGCACGGGAGGACGGGCAGAAGGTGCCACCAGCCCCTTTGGGGTGCTCAAGGGCCTTGCAGGATGGGAGTCCACCCCAAGCAGGTTGGATCTATTGATTGCTGGCTGCAGCCCTGCCCCGAGCTGGAAGGAGCCCAGGGAGAGAAAACTGGCCGGCAGAGGACCCGGCGAGCAGTCAAGGGCTGGTTGCTCAGGCAGGAAATTGCCGTGACTCCCAGAGCTCAGGACTCTGCTGAAGGTCCCCCTTGGCTGGGGATGGTGTGGGCAGAGCTGTGGTACCAACATGGGCAGAGCTGTGGTACCGGCATGGGCAGAGCTGTGGTACCAACATGGGCAGAGCTGTGCTACCAACGTGGGCAGAGCTGTGGTACCAACATGGGCAGAGCTGTGCTACCAACGTGGGCAGAGCTGTGGTACCAACATGGGCAGAGCTGTGCTACCAACGTGGGCAGAGCTGTGGTACCATCGTGGGCAGAGCTGTGGTACCAACATGGGCAGAGCTGTGCTACCAATGTGGGCAGAGCTGTGCTACCAACATGGGCAGAGCTGTGGTACCAACATGGGCAGAGCTGTCCTACCAATGTGGGCAGAGCTGTCCTACCAACATGGGCAGAGCTGTCCTACCAATGTGGGCAGAGCTGTGCTACCAACGTGGGCAGAGCTGTGGTACCAACGTGGGCAGAGCTGTGGTACCAACGTGGGCAGAGCTGGGGTACCAACGTGGGCAGAGCTGGGGTACCAATGTGGACAGAGCTGTGCTACCAACGTGGGCAGAGCTGTCCTACCAAAGTGGGCAGAGCTGTGGTACCAACGTGGGCAGAGCTGTGGTACCGGCATGGGCAGAGCTGTAGTACCCCACCCAAGCACTGCCTGACACGACCTGCAGAACCACAGCCCCAAAAAATTACAGAAATGAAATTCTGGCTGCTGCCACCTGCAAGGAGACAATGCTGGAGTATCCCAGTGTGGCACAACCCTGAACTCGTATCCTGCTGTCTCTGCCCAGGCTCCCAGCACAGGGCATCATCCTTCTTGCCTGTGGCAGCACTTTGAGCGGCTGAGACACTTGTGCACCGGCAGGACCTGGCTCTGGGTCCTGACCTGGCAGAGCTCTGCTAATGCAGCTCCTGGATTGCAGCCAGCAAAGGCGGGGTGGAATTTCACCTTTCTCCTCGGAGGGAGATGCTCAGACCCTTGGGTATGTGCAGGCAGCAGCTCTCTCCTGACATGGCTCTGATTGCCCAAGCCAAGTGGCAACGGGAGCTGCTCTCCCTGCAGGAGCTGCAGGGTGGGATTGGCTCGTGGCACCAAACGCGGTGCTCGACCTCCCCAAAAAGCATTCAGGGGGACAAATCCCTCCAGGCCACAGGTCTGACATGGCTGAACGCAGTGGGTTGTTTGTGGGGATTGAGGGAATATAAGTCATGGGAGCATGGGCAGGCAGAGGGAATTATTTAGGTCTCGTTTGAGAGCTGAGAGCATCCTGCATCCCTCTGCTTTCCCTCTGAGCTGCTGCCAGCCCTGTGAGCATCTGCTGCCCCAGCCAAAGACAGGTAGGGGAAAAACCTCCACTGCATTCAGTGGATTTTATAGAGAAATAGGGAAACTGAGGCATGGAGATGTGCTGAAATGCACGTCAGGAGTAGGGCAGGGTACAGCCCCATCTTTGTAAGGAAAATAGATAACTCCATGCCCATGGCCTGGGTATGTGACAAAAACATTTGCAAGATGAAAAGGGTAGGGGAGGCTTGTTTCCTGGAGAGGATCTTGGATGCTGAAGGACCCAGAAATGCCAAAAGACCCAGTGGCTGTAGCAAATCTAGAGATCAAACAGGTTCAAAGATGCAGAGGTGGATGCTTTTCCAAAGGGTGGGGAGGGGATTTGATGCAGAGGGGAGATCTCTCTGGCAATTGTGCCAACCCTTTAGGAAACAGGGTGCCAGTCCAAAGGAAGTGGCCCCAAACCAGCTCCCACCTCCCTGACTATGCAGGAGGAGACGATAATAAAAGCGCAGTGTCCCACCAAATATAATTAACAGGAAAAAAAAAGGAGATTTTTCAAAGTTTGGGTGCTCAGAAACGATGTTTTATTCATGGCCCGGCAGGGAAGGGCTGGCGGTGCCATTAATTACGGGAGCTGCCGGGTGCTGTGCTCGCTCCGGCGAGCTCGGCTCGCCTTTATCATCCTGACACCCGGAGCTGGGAACTGGGGCGGCGTGGGGAGCCCTGGGGACCGCGGGGCCAGCGTGGGCTCACCTGCCCATGCCAGCCTCGCTTCTCCTCCCCGCAGCCAGCCGTGACACTGGAAGTCCCGGGCCATCCGGAGGGTCCTGCTGCCCCACGGCACGCTCGAGGGATGAGCCCCACCTTGCCAAAAAAACGGAGTGGACGGAGGGTGGACGTGTGCCAGGCCAGTGGCCACGGCGGGTCACTGCCTTGGCAGCGCCAACGAAGCAGCACAAGTTCAGGGCTTGGTCAGAGGCCCAGATCAAAAGGGATGAGGACATTAAAAAAGCAGATTCAAAGCACGCCTAAAATGCTGGTTGAAACCGTCGCCGGGGTTTGTGCAGTCCCAGGAGCAGCTCGCAGCACTCAGTGTTTGCTGTTCTAGGAAATCTCTCCAGTAACTTTCCAGAGAGGGAATAAATAAAATGTTTGGTGTTCAGCAAACTAAAGCAGGTGCAACAACACAAGAGGGGAAAAAGGGACCTGGGAAGGGTCCCTGGGGGAGTTGGCTGCAGCTTCCAGAGACAGGAGGGAGCTGGACCAGCACAAACAGGGCCAGTCTGGGAGAAAGGTGACCTTGCAGCAGGACCCGGTGCTGGGCCAGCTCTGAGAAGGTGTCTTCAAACCCCAAAGCAGCAGTTTATATCCCTGGAAGTGCTCAAGGCCATGTTGGATGGGGCTTGGAGCAACGTGGTCTAGTGGAAGGTGCCCCTGCCCGTGTCAGGGGTTTGGAACGAGGTGAGCTTTAAGGTCCCTTCCTACCCAAACCATCCGGGATTCTATGATAATATTGCCATGAAATAAACTTGTCAAAAAATCACTTTGAAATATAAAAGTGGTGAAACAAGGCTGGAAGACTGGGACAAAGACCTGGGGGTAGAGGAAGAGGGTGACCTGTGGCATCATTAGATCCGTACCCAGGGGTGCTGGTGGCATCGCGCAGAGAACAGGGTCTTTTGTGTCTGCAGCGCCTGAAAAGGCAGGTGACAAAGCAAAGAGAAGCTTTGAAAGGGCAGGAGCATCCTCAGGGGAGCGAGTGCTGGACTAATGAGTGAAACAACCTCTGGCTGCCTGGCAAGGAGGGACAGTCCCTGGGAGCGTCGGAGGGCGGGTGGCCCGCAGTGCTGAGCGGCGTCCTGGGGACCCACCGGGCTCCCTGCTGGTGCTTGGGATTTGGGGACAGGGGACAATCCTGCCCTGCTCTCCTGGGAGGCTGCTGGGACCACGCGTGGCGCTCACCCGTCTCTTTTAATCAAGGTAATGGTCACTTGTGCCCAGGCCCAGGCGGTGTCACGGGGGAGGATTGATGGCTGAGCCGCCGTCCTGGCACACCAAACCCCAGCCCTGGCGGCAGCCCCGGCTCAGATGGCCCCGCTCATCCTGCATGCAAACAGCGTTTCATTTTTGGAGATGCACTAAGGGAAGGGGCTGTCTGGGCGCTCCTGCCCCACATTCTCAGCCCCAAAGCCCTCCTGGCCCCACTACCCCATGGACAGGGTTCCACCAAACCCAAAGCTCTGCTGCTCCATGGAGGGACGGGCGCTGCTCCATGGAGGGACGGGCGCTGCTCCCAAGCCTGCGGGCTCTGGTCAGATCCAGTGAATCCCTCGGAGCAAATAATACACCTAAAGGGTTTGATCTGGGGGGATCTCATCCCACACGCAGCGAGGTTTGTATCCCCCAAAGCGCAGAGGGACCCAGAGCCCCTGGGGATCCTTGATCAGGGAACCAGCATCAGCTCCCCAGGGGGGATGCAATTAGCTTAATTGGTGAGAGCATTGGAGGGAAGATGGTGTACCCTGCCCAGCTGAGCCCGACGAGAACACAGGCATCCTCCTCCCCAGCCTGCTGGTTATAGATAGGAGGGAACAAGTGGGGTGAGGAGGAGGGCTGCCCGCTGTGGGCTCTGCTGCTGCCACCGTGAGCTGTGCCCGTGCTCAGCCCCTCGGGGTCCCCCCCAGCTCCTGCCAGGGGGTCTCAGCGCAGCCCCGTGGCGGGCGGTGGCGTGGGACAGTCTGTCACCGCGGTGGGGCTGGGCTGGCTCCCAGGCATGGCAGCTCCATCTGCTCCTGCAGAAAGGCCTCCTGCGCCGCCTCCGCCGCCAGCCAGAGGTAACCCGTAACCCTTGCTCGGAGCTGGCGCCGCGCGAAGCCACGCGCTCTATAAAAAGCCACCTTCCCTGGGAGGAAACTCCCCCCCTCCTCCCCTCCTCTATTAGGATTTTTTCTTTAGAGACACCTGATGATGAGCAAACCACCCCTGCAGTCCAGAGCGAGTGCTCTTGGAAAGCAGATCTGGGAAGAGAGGATTTGTGGGGCCGAAAGGGCTCGTCCGTGGGGGCAGAGGGGCAGCGACCCTCTCCTCATGGGCTGCAGCCTGCAGGGTTAACCAGCAGCAGCACTCGCCTCATCCCTGAGCCCTTCGTCTTTGCTCTCAATGTGTCGGCCCCTGAAACTTTAATGCCTTTACACTGATGCTTTAATAATTAAGCGTGGAGGTAATGGAGAAGCCAAGCTGGGAGCGGTGGCTGCCGTGCAGGGGTGCAATGCAGCACCCTCAGCATGCAGGAGGCTGCAGTGTGGATCTGAGCATCCCTGGCACAGACAGCACTTTGGCTTCGTCGTTAGTGCTGTTTGGAATTTCCCACGTCGTGTTCCTGCCCTGCGGGGAGCACGGAGGGTCTCGGTATCTCCCGCTCCCTGCCCGTGGTGTGTTTGTCTCATTGAGTTTGCCGGAGGGGATTGATGTTCTCGAGGGGCTGAGGGAGGAGATGGCTGTGACCCCTCCGAATTAACGCCTGTGACTTGGTGATCTGTAATGTTGGGAGAGAGCTGTGAGCTGTGAAGCTGCTTCCGAGGTCCTTTCCCTCAGGTACGGACTGTGTTGGATTGAGGCAGGAGGGAACGAGCCTGTCTGCAGCCGCAATGGGAACCTGGTGGTGCTGGGGAAGAGCCTCCCTCCAGCTACAAACCCTCACTGTGCTTGCCAAAAAATGTAAAGCTCTTGTGCTAACAGGGCAATTAATTAATTACAGCTCATTAGAGGAATTGCAATCCCATTAGTACCTTTGGATCATGGTGGGGGGGAGCTGAGCTTCAGAGGGTGCGAGCGAGGGCACTGCAGGCTGCCGAGAGCTGCTGATTGCACTGGGGGAACTGGGGGTGCTCTGGGACTGGTGTGAGGGGTTGAGGGCCATGCTCAGACCTCCTGGGAACCCCCAAATGATGGCTCACTCCTTCTGGGGAAGCACACATGGGAATTGCTCCTGCCTTGCCAAAACATAAGCGCCAGCACTGGTGTGTCCCCGTCTGCTCCCAGGAGCTCGTGCTGGGTGTCAAACTCAGCTCCATCCTGCCTTGCTCTGCCTCCATCCCATTTTAGAGATGACTCATAAAACTGTGCCCTTGGTGGGGATGGATCAGGAGAAGGGTCTGAGCCCACGTGGGACAGGTCACGGTGTCGTGGCATCACAGCTCTCTGCTCTCTCCGGGAGCAAATCCTCCCTCCTGCCCTGCGTCTCCCCTCCAAATCCCATTAACTCTTCCTTTATTCTTTGCTTCATGTCGCTGTCACTCGCCGGTCGCTCGCCTCTTTGATCCTTTTAATTTATTATTTTTATTTCGCAGACCCTTTTATTTTTTTTTTTTTTAATTTCTTTTTTTGTTTTAAAGGCTCCATTGTCAAGGCTGGGT
This sequence comes from Grallaria varia, assembly GCA_013396735.1. Taxonomy (NCBI): domain Eukaryota; kingdom Metazoa; phylum Chordata; class Aves; order Passeriformes; family Formicariidae; genus Grallaria; species Grallaria varia. The sequence continues at coordinate 225,434 of VWZG01010228.1, forward strand.
GAGCTGAGACCTCACTGATTAAATATAGCAACGAGACGTGCCGCTCAACGCGTGCCAGCCCCGGGGGTGCAGTGCTTGTCCTCTGAGAACTTGGGCTGTTTCCCTCCTCCTCCTTCTCCTCCTCCTCCTCCTCCTCCTCCTCCTCCTCCCTGCTGGGCCACGGAGGAGTGTTAGGGCCTGCCACGAGGACAGATAAATCACTCCAGACCTTAAGCCCCCACTGGAACAAACATCAAGTTTCCTCAATTTCTGTTCCCCGAGCCTGATGCTCCGAATCTGGGCGTTCCTGTAATGCAGCAACACACCTCGTGCATGAAGATTAAGTTGATTAAAAAGGAAAACCCAGAGCAAGGCTGAATAAAAGTGATTTGCAGAGATTAGATGCTCTGGCACATCAGGAGATCCCTGAAGGGCTGAGCTAACATGTTCAAACATAAGAGCTTTAAACCCTCTTCCCCGTTTTGTAACTAATGGCTCTGCGTTGGGGTGACCGACCCTCCCACTTGATGATTGTCCCCATGGGACACGGTGGCACTGAAGGGCCATCCTGGTTGGGAGACCAGCATTCCCTGGAAGCTGTTCCCTGCTGTCAGTGGGATGTGCTTTGGGCAGCAGCTGCACGACACCCTCCCTTCCCAGTGGCCAGATGTGAGGGGAATGGCCCGAAGAAGCCTTGAACCCCAGCAGGCACAGCCTCTTCCTTTTTGAGACCCACCCTGCTGGGTCTCAAAACCGGGGAGAACTCTCCTGTGTGACAGTCTAGGGAGAGGGAAAAAAAATAAAATCAAAGTTTTCTTATTTGCAAAAGTGAGCCTGAAAAGGAGGTGTCTCCATGTGATGCCCCAAGCAGGCAAGGTCCTGTCCTGAATATCTGGTACAGCCAAGGAGAAATACCCAACTCCTTTTGCCGTGCTCCAGACTCCCTGGGCTACCAGCGGCACGGCTTGAGCTTTCCATCCACCACCCAAAAACAAAAGGGAATAATGGGGGAAAAAAAACCCATCCTTTTTTCTTTCCCCAGGGTATCTTCTTCCCTGGATAACCCCAGAACCCAAAGCTTGAGACCTGCTTGTTGCACTCCTGGGGCGAGTGCTCCAGCACGTGCTGGGAAAGGGGCACTGTGTTATTTAACGAAGCAGCAGGGAAAGGAATGTGCATACGTAATGTAGAAAATCCTTTGTCTGGGATTTACAGGGGTGGATATGAGGGCAGAATCCAACTCACTCCATTTCAATGATGTCACCTCTGCCTTCCTCAGAGTTTCCTACTGGTGCCCAGGTCTGCAGCAACGTCACTGCTCTGGGCCAGGACTTTGTCTTGCTAAACCCTGTTGGAATGAGAGAGACCATTCCTGTACCTGAGAGATTATAAAGTAATTGACCTTTCATTTCTGGCCTGAAAAAGTGACGTTTTCTATACCGCAACCCCCACCTCCTTCTCCTCCTCCTCCTCCTCCTCCT
>VWZG01010228.1:227225-237838 GCA_013396735.1 Grallaria varia
CCTGACGATGCTTCAGGGTCCTCTCCCCCCTTTGCCTGTCCCTGTGTGACCCGGGGTCCGTGGCTCCTGCTGTAGTGATTTTTCGTGCGAGTCGAATTCCACCATGGGTAATTACACTCGGTGTCTTCAGACTCCTCGGGGAGCTTTGAGGCAGCTGCTGGTCGTGGCCCTGCCGAGAGAGTCTCGGGTGTCAGCCCGGAGGTGGCTGCAGTGTGGGTGGGCGGGATGCTCGCCAGAGCTCCCACCGCTGGGGCCGCTTGGCTCGGCAAGATAAAATAAAATGAAATAAAATGAAATAAAATAAAACAAAATAATAAAATAAAAAGATAAAATAAAATAAAATAAAGTAAAATAAAATAAAATAAAATAAAATAAAATAAAATAAAATAAAATAAAATAAAATAAAGTAAAATAAAATAAAATGCCTGTTCTGCTCCAAGCTCCTCCACGGCCAGAGGAGAGGGGAGGTCTGAAGGGCGCGTTCCCACTGCCCGTGGAGTGGTGACTGTCATTCTCCGATGTGCTGGAGGATACAGCCACCGTCCTGGGAAGGTGGGAAAAGCTTGGAATCCGACCAGAAATGCAGCCGGTGGAGCAGCAACTCCCCCCTGCTCTGCTCCCTTCTCCCTGCAGTTCCAGCCCTTCATCCCAAGCAGTTGTGTCCAACGCTGTGTTTCGGCAGGAATTCATAGCCCATCAATCCAGCTGCTATTTCTTTTCCCCGCAGCGGCTTCCGAAGGCAGTCAGTCTGCAGCAATACAAATGCTGAAATGCTGCGCGTGGGGGATTAGTGACTTGGCAATTAAAATATTTGACCTGCATCTTGTTGAGCACCAGCAAGGTCAGATGGAGCCGTGCTTCTTCCCAAAACTTCTTCCCAAAGGGATTTTGTCATTGTGGTTGCTTCTATTTGAACAGACTGTTTGCTGCTGAATATAAAGAGAAGGGCTCAGCATCTGGGTCCGTGGGGCTGTGCAGGGGCTGGACCCCTCAGGAGGGATTTTGGGGATGACGGGAGCAGTTTCTGAGGGCAGGCTGGGGATCATCTCTCCAGCACAAACATCCCTGAATATTTACAGGACTCTTCCCACAAACACGGCGGAGGACAAGCATCTCCTTTTGTTCCCGGGATTGTACGTGCCGAGAATCCTTATCCAAACGAATGAGTGCGTTTTTCCTCCAGCAAATATCACTGATCTTTTTTTCTTTTTTTTTTTTCTTTCTTCTCCTTTTCACATGTTGTTCGTTCTGCTCTGCAAACAATGTCCTTTTTAAGCCAGGGCCGAAAACTCTGCCTGTCTTTAGAGCACGATGTGATGGCAGGAGCCGTCGATGTCCTCTTGCCAATGGGATTAAGGGGATGTCGTTTACAAAGCTCCTCTCATCCCACAGCATGAGGGGGGGGAACAAAAACACCACCACAACCGCCAGTAAGTGCTTGATTTGGATGGTCAGAAATTCAGCTGGGGCTACGGGGACAGCAGTCAGAGGGTTCCCGGACAACCACAGCCTCAGACCTGGCACAAATCCTCCTTGTGTCTGAGTGGCAATGGGTGCTTGTAACAGGGCTGGAGGAACACTGGATTTGCTCCTTTGGGCTGTGGACTGTGGGTTGTTCCCCCAAAATACACTTGCACATCTGGGGAAGGTGTTTTGGTGTAATCTGGGCTGTAGTTTGTGCTATAGCTGGGGAACCCCTTGCTGTGGCTGAGTCCAGCAGCTCTGCCTCTTGCTTTTACTCCTGGTCAAGTGGCTCCCCTGAGCCTACCTGCTCCAGGCAGGGCTGCTGAGACACCCACCTCCTGCCCATCCAAGGGAGTTTGGAGTTCCTGGAGCTGAGCAAGGGAAGCTCTTGGAATAGGTGAAATAAGTGTGGAAGTGGCTGCAGCCCCTTGGGCTGTGATCCCAGGGAAGGGCTGTGCAAAATCCACGTGGCTGGTCTGGAAGTTGCTGCTGGCTCCAACACCATGAAATCCCAGTGCTCCTCCCCCTGCCTATGAAGCAGGCGCTCCGGGGAACTGTCTTGGGGCAGGAGAAGCCCAGGCCATTGTTGGTCCCAGCTGATGCTCAAAGCAGAGCCCAAGAACCTCCCAGTAAGACCCTGACCTTGCTGTTTCCTCTGTCCAACCCCAGAGCATGAACATTCGCCAAGAGACTGACGTAACAGGACTCCCCAACAGCAACAACGCTGGATTTTGGCAGAAGAACCATCTGGAATTTGAAACCAATGGGTTTGTAGAGACCCCCGTGGTCTGTCATAGGGGATGGAAGTCGAGTCACTCACCCATCTTCTCCATGCTCAGGGCTCCCCATCCCTTGTGTTTTCAGTGGGGTGATGATGCTCCTCAAAAGGTGTGCGGCGGGGTGAGAAATTCCCAGTTGGAGCTGTGGACTCCCCTTGGTGAAGGTCATTGATGGTGTTTGCAGTTATGCTGCCTGCCCTGGTCCTGCTTCCCTTGCCTCCCCAGCATCACTCCAGGTGGGGTTTGAGAGCTTGTCTTTTTTGAGTCGTGATGTCCTTGGGAGTCCAACAGCAAGAATCTCTTGCAGAGTCATAAATGTCTCCAGGGCTACCAGCCAGTGAGCCAGCAGGGAGCAGGGAATTGCTGAGTTTGGGTAAACTTGTCATTAGAGAGAAAATAGTTCTTCAGGTTTTTCTCTGAGTAATACACGACTTAAAATAAACCCTCAAAACAAACAAAAAAACCCCCACCTCTTCAACAACATACACCCCAGCGGGGCTCAAAAGAAAAAGAACATCTTTTTTTTCATTCGACAAATTTTCCTGCAACCTCTCCCTGATTTTCTTTAGGAAATGAACTTCTGGCTAAACCTATTCAATCTCACAAAGCATTTCAATTTTGACAAGAGTGCATATTCTGGGGGAACGTGGTTTCATCAGAGCTTCTCCAGCCGACTCTAATCCCAAATGCCTCGCTGTGACTAAACCTCATTTCTATGTTAAGTACTTGAGCTTGCCTGTAAGGACCAGGTAAAAACTCAATCAGTCGAGTAGCCTCCCTGCAGCTGCCTTGTTAAACAGTGGGCTTTTAAAAGTTTGCTGCTTTTTATTTTAATGGAGAAGAAGTGGAAGATCCCCTGGGGAGAAGCACAGTTTGACCCCTGATAAACCAACCCGAAAATTTACACTGGAAGCTCTGCTGACATCAAGGGACACCGAGGGCATTTGGGGGTCCTGGTTGCTTGGGACTGGGCTCTGGGAAGATTTTTGCTGCTTTGTCCTTTATTATTCAGCATCCAGAATGGAGGCAAAGAGAGGGGCAAAAAGGGGATTCTAGAGAAGGATCTTTGATGGGAAGCGCAGCGCTGGTGTGGTGGGCAGTCCCCTCCAAGTGGCTGCTGTCCTTAGGGAAGGACATACGTAATTTCTGCTCTCCCATGGGCACGTAGAGCTGGTGAGAGCCCCGGTGGGGCTGGATTCAAGGCATGGGCTGCTGTAGGGGAGGGAGGAGTGGGAACCTGGATCACACCTTCTCCGGGTACTGCACCTCACCTACGGGATGCTCCATGCTTTGGTGTCCCCACGTGTGCTCCCCGTGCACGGCAGAGGAGTGAGGCCCCTCCTGGGAAGGAAGGGCTGGAGGAAGATCTGCAGCAGCTCCGTGTGGGAATCACCCCTGCCTGGTCTTTGTGAGCCATGGCACCGAAGCATCCCGGAGCACCTGCTGTGACCCGGCACGCCAGCCCCGCATCCCCCGTGGGATTCCCTGCCTCACCCCAGAGCAATGAGTGCCCCAGGAAAAGGGGAAGAGCCTTTTCCCACCCTTCCCTGGCCTTGGCTTTGCCGGGTGCCGTCCCTGTGGCTCCGATCCGGTGCGTGCCGGCGGCTGCGTGCGCTCGGCACCGGCACTGCAGAGCCTGGCACCCATCCCAAACTCACACAGCGTCTGGGAATGGCATGGGGTTGCACCAAACGGGGGGAAGATCGTGGTGCTTTTGCAAGTGGGAAGTTTATAAGAAGAGTCAGAATACTCCGTTTGGAGATTATTTGGGTTTTTTTGGTAGTTTTGTTGTTTTGTTTTTTTGTTTTGTTTTTAATGCGGCTTTGCCTTTTCTGGTTTAGAAAATGTCTTTTAACTAATCTAGAGGAGAACTGTGATTAACAAATGAGTGTAACAGCCTGGTGAGGAGCTGGGCCCTTTAGGATTGAAGAAACTGCTTTGAGTCTCATGGGAAAAAAAACCTTTATAACTTTGTCTTTCATTTAAAAGCAGTTTGTTTCCATCTGAACTTGTTTCTTTTGCCCAACAAGCCAAAGCACAGCCCAGCCCCTCATCTGCCCAGCTGTGGCACTGCTGAACTTCTGCTTATCGAGACCCCATGCTCCAAATCCCTGCCACAGGCAGCTGATCCCTGTTACCTTCCCAAAATCCCGCTCTGTTTCAGACTGTCCTCTCGGCTTCCTGGGCACAGCCCAGGTGTCTGGTGCGGATCTTGCCCATGGCTTTGAGCGAAGAGTGAAAACTGGGATTTTTGTGCCTGTTTTGACCATTTCTCCACCCTATAAAGTTTAAGGACTGGCCTCTGGAGCCTGCCCAGTGTCAGTGCTGCGTGCCTGGGGACAGGACGGGAGCGAGCCCGGAGGTTTTGCCTGTATTGCTGTGCCCGGATCCGAGGGTTGTGGACCTGCTTGTGGATCCTGATGGACCTGCTTGGCCTTCCCCAAACCCTGCGAGCTGCCAGTGATGGGCACACAGGCCTTGGCCAGAGCAGGAGAGCACCAATATCTGTGGCTGTTTTCCTCTCTGCCTGCTGCAGCCACAGAGCCCCACATTCCCTGCGTGTCTCTATTTTCTGCCCGAGCCCTGGGCAGGGGGTGGCCTGGCCAGCTCAGCCTGGAGCTCCAGTGCTGATGGAGGAGAAGCTGCTGGTGCTGACTCTGCAGGGATGAGTTTAACCTTGTGCCGTGCCCAGCGTTGCCCCGGGTGGTGCAGCAGCACTGGGGCTGCTTTATTTAGCAGCCAGGGCTGCTGTGAAAGGACAGGGACGGGTTTTTGGTGGCTGCAGTGCTTAAGTGACGTGTCAAAGAGGAGCAGGAGGCTGGGATAGGTCGTGTCCTGTCTGCTCCCTGGGCCTCTCGCTGTCTGTGCCACTGAGCACCCTCCTGCTGACGGCTGAAACCACAAAGCTTTGGCAGAGAAGGGGATGCCCCATGGACGGGCAAGACCCCAAGGCTGGTGCTGGCAGGTGAAGGCAATAGTGAGGCTTGAGACCACTTATCTGGGATTTTATTTTGGCCAGAAACTGTGGGTAAATCCTTATGAAGATGTGAGACTGGAGAGAGGTCATTTAGGGAGGAATCAGTACGTGCCAGCAGAGCCTTCACCACGATTTTTCCCTCATTGAGCAGCCTGGAAGGATAGCCAGCACTGACAGCAAAACTGCTGAAGGTGCTCACAGGTTATCCATTCCATGTAGCCCCAGCTGCTTTTACCCCTGGCTGTGTCCATCCATGGGCTCTCCAAACCTCCCAAATCCTGTGGTCTCCAGGAGGGACAGAGGAAGGACCTCTCATGTCTCTGACAGTGCTGGATATTTGTGGGATAACCTGCCAGAGAGGAGTCTGGGGTCTGAAATTTCCCAAGTGGTGGGAGCTGAGTGCTGGCAGAGTGTCCTGGCTTGGTGTGATGTCTCCACCACTGAAAGGACTAAAATTCCATCCAGCTGTGGCTGGGCTGGAACCAATGGCTCTGCTGTGGAGGCCTGTTGGGCTTTCCAGGCTGTTCCCAGCTTTGTACCCAGCTATCGAATCCTGGAGGATGAATAGTTTGGGGACAGCAGTGACTTGTCATTTTGATCCTTTCTTCTGTCCTTCTTTTTGTCAGTGGGGGACAACCGGTTCTTCTCCATATGCCAGGGTTTTTCCCAGAGCCTCCTCTGGCAAAGCTGCGGAGAAGGCTCACCAAGGGCTTCTACAACCATGCCACAGGTCCATGGTGGAGAAAACCCCTCCTGGCCCCTCAGGCCACCTCTTGTGCCCCTGCCCAGGAGGAAATCACTGCATGACACGGCTGAACTGGGTCTGACCCCGGGCCAGAGGTGCTTATATAAGATATTTACTGTGTGCCCCAAGACCGCCTTGGGAAGAGGCCAACGTGCTGATTAGGTGACGTCTGCTCGGGAACGGGTGGATTTTGCCTCGGAGCATCTGCTGCCTGCTCGGGGGGTCTCGGAGCCGCTGCCCCGAGGTCGTTTATGTAAGAGGCCAGTTGGGCTCTTTGGCTGCAGCCAGACCTCTGGTTTGCAGGAGCTGCCTGTCTGACCCCGGGGGTGTCCAGCCTGCCTGGGCTCTGCCATGAGCAGCCATGGGTCACTTGTCACCGCTGCCTTTTGCTCCTCCCTTCCTGAAATATTCCACCCTTTGGATGAGGGAAAGGGGAGCTGAACGTTGGTCGTGGAGTGAGGAGAGCTGAAAGAGGCTATCTGGTTTCTCCTGGGTGTTGTGAGCGCCGTGGGGAGCACAGGGGAGCTGCCCTTTGCTGTTCCTCTTGGAGCATCCCATGGTAAAGAGCCCAAACTTGTGCTCATCCAGGGCCATGGAGCTTATGCACAAAGTCCAGGAATTCCCATCTGGTGTCCCAAATCCTCCCCTCAAACAGCAGATAAGCTTCTTGCCTCCTGGTTTATCACATATTTGCAGTGCAGGATCCCAGGGTGTCGGAGTCTCTGGCGTGATCTCGAGGTGGTGGCATGTTCAGGGTGTGTGGTTTTCCCAAACTGGCTCTTTTCCTGCTCCTCAGCTGTGGATACAGAGCAGGCTCCCACCCTTGGCCATGACACAATGCACTGGCCAAGGTCTCCTCAGTGTTGTCCTAGGCTTGGCCTGGACCTCTCTGTGTGTGGTCAGGCAGGGTCAGTGACTCTGAACCCCTGAAAAGAGTATCGTGACCTCATGGAAAATCCTCTGGGGTGGTGCAGGGACATGTTTTAGGAGGATATGGTCGTTTGGACCAGCAGTGTTCCTGGTGGAGCAAGGCTCAGCAGCCCCGAGGCGAGATGTGCACACAGGAAGGAGGAGAGAAGCAGAGGAAGAGTCAGAGGAAGATGCTGGGGAGAAACATTCCCCTGGGATCCTGCTGAAACAAGCTCTAATGGGTGAAATTAAGCTGAATAAAAGGGGGAAATTTCCCGAGATGTGTTAGAGCCTCCCAAGGGACACGGTGCTATCCCAGCAGCAGGGTCCCCAGGGCAAACGTGGGGATGCTGGGGGTGGCAGCAAATTTGGCTGTGGGATCTGTGTCCCTGCAGAGAGCACGAGCCCTTGGCATGGCACCGGTACTGGGATGCGACTGGTTGGTGCTGCCAGTGTCTGTGTCGTGGCCGGGGCTGGAATCCAGCAGGAAACTGGATAGAACTATTCTTTATTAGCAAAATCTGCAGAGTTTCACTGGCTACAAGTGGCATTTCATTTGGTCAACTGGCAGAAATACAATTATCTTTTTTTTTTTCCCCAAAGTGCTAACCATTCCCCATTGGGGGAGAAGTGGCTCACCTGCTCTGTGGCTTTTCATGGAACTGATTGTTACTCCTGGCTAATGGTTGCTCAGGCCCAACCCTGCATTTGCTTTCCTTTCCTGGGTGGGTGGGCACGAAGGTGCTGAGCGCAGGTAGCCAGACCTGCTGGCCATGATGATGCTCACACCCAGCCTATGGGGATCTGCTCTGCATCCCTGCATGTCAGTGGTCAATTCTGGCCCCCATCAGCAATTCTTGGTCCCTGGGACCTCATTCGTGGTCTCATAAAAGAACCATGAGCACTGACCTCGGCCACCGTGCTCCTCCTGCCGGCAGTCTGGATCCTTCCCAGCCCTCCCTCCCTCCGTCCCTCCCTCCTGGCCTCACAGAAGCACAGCCACAAACCAGAGCTGCCCAGGGATGTGCATCCTCCTTTTCCCAGATGAATCCATGGCAGTGCCACAGCTCCCTGCTCCTCGTTCCCTGAGGTCGAACTCCCTGAGCTGTTTTGGTTGTGCTTCCTGCTATCTGCCAGGACAGCCCTCGAGGTGATCTGGACATGGTTAGGTCTGAGCATCCCTCTCTCCATCATCCAGTTGCTCCTGGACATGCTCAGCTGCTCTGGACATGGTTAGGTCTGACCACCCCTCTCTCCATCATCCAGTTGCTCCTGGACATGCTCAGCTGCTCTGGACATGGTTAGGTCTGAGCATCCCTCTCTCCATCATCCAGTTGCTCCTGGACATGCTCAGCTGCTCTGGACATGGTTAGGTCTGAGCATCCCTCTCTCCATCATCCGGTTGCTCCTGGACACGCTCAGCTGCTCTCCCAGGCTGAGACCCCTCCGTAACCCCGTCTTTTCCCCTACACTGGGCCAGCACCCCGGTTTTCCTCCTTTCCAGGCAGCCGCACGACCTTCGTGAGCGCCCTGGGGGTGAGAGCGGTGCCCACAATCCCACGCCATCCTCCCATCCGCCCTCCACATCCCCTGGCCCCTTGTCTTCCCAAAACCCACCAGGACTTGGCCCTCTGCACCGCAGCGCCGGCCAACGTTGCAGTGGCAGTGCCAGCGCCCGGAGCAGATGGCGGCAGCCGAGCGGTGCCTTCCCCGCGGCCGGTTTTGGGCCGGGAGCGTGGTGGGCTTGGTGGGCAGGCGGGCGGGTGGCGATGCGGGAGCCAGATCGGCCCGAGCGTCAGGGCAAGGCGTGCCCGTGGCAAAGCTCATGACTATTTTTAACCGGGAGGGATGAGAGCTTATTTCCTGGCTTGGCTCACGCCATGGGGTGGCACGCGTGGCTTCCGCTGCCCGTGCCTGGTGGGTGTGGACTATGCGGCTGTTTTGGGGCATCAGGTGGCAACCCCCAGCCTGAAATGATCTTTTCCAGGAGCAGAAGTCGGGAGGGAATGGGTTGTCCCATGGGGATGATGAGCATCGCCGTCCTGGGCTGGTGTGGTTTGAGTCTGGGGTATCTCGCTGGCCTTCAGGGTGGATGTTGCATCCATCAGCCTTTGGACTTTCTCAGGTTGTGTTTCTGAGTCCCAGCTATTACACTGTGACCTACCATGGGGCTTCAAGCCTATTCCCCCAAGACTCCACCTTCCTCCTGCTACAGAACTCCTTGGAGCAAGCGAGGGAGATACCCATGCCATAGGGGATTTGTGGACAGCCCAGCAACTTTTGGGGCTCAGCAAACCCAAGATGCTTGAAATCCTCTCCTCTCCAGCTGCTGAGTTTTTGGAGGGGCTGGAGGATGGTGGGCATGTCTCTGGGGCCAGGTTGCTCCCTGTGGGACGGGGTGGTGGCACCCAGTCCAAGCCAGCCTGTGCCACCGGGAGGACAGGTGCCTTAGCACGTTTCCCCATCCTTGCTCCCCCTGCACCTCCCCCTCGGGCTCTTCCTCCGGGAGCCCTGTCACTAATGCAGCGGGAGCGGGGGATTTATGGGCGGCAGCCCTCCAATCGGGCCATCCGTCTTGATTAAATTAGCCCTAATGGCTCTGTGCTGACTTGCTCGTGGTCCTGCACAGCCACGCCGAGGCCGTCGGGAAGGGGCTCGACGGAGACCCCGCCGGGGTGCGCCCCTGAGAAGAAGAGGTCGCCCTCCTTCCCTCGATCCCACAGCTCCCGAGAGAGTGGCCACAACCGGCCTGGGAGAGGCTGGATCCTGCCCAGGGCTTTCCCCAACTGGTAGCCCACCAGAAGCACAGGGGATCCCAGATGGGCACACTGGGGGCAATGGGTTTCCCTCCTGCTCTCCTCATCCCTGATGGAATAACACACGGAACCTCTCTATGCCCTTGAGTAGGGGGAACCTGGAGCTTACTGGGATGGAAATCCCAGGCTGTTTATTTGCATTTCCTGTAGCAAACTGTGGAGTGAGGGATAAACCACCACCATGGCCAGCGTGAGAGCTGGTGTCCCCTCTGACCTCTAAACCCCAAATCCCTGCTGAGCATCCGTCGGAATTCAGACAGAACAAGGCCATGCAGTGCTTTTCATCCCGGGATTTCAAAGTGTTGGTTAAAATTCAGTGTTTGTTGAGGTCGATGGAATGGGGTGGGGTGGGACAAGCCGGTGTGGAGAGGGGAGCGGAGGTGATGCAAAGTGGCCTGGGATGCTCTGGAATTCCAGGTGTTTGGGAGCATTGGGGGGGATGAGGCTCCATCGCTGTGCTGGGAGAGGGTGGGAGCTGGGAACGAGGAGAGCCCCTGCTCCAGGATGCTGCCGGAGGGGAGAGGGAGGAATCACCGGTCCTGAACTTGTGGTGGGAGGAAGAGGAGGCTGGGAAGGGGTGGGAGGTGATGCAAAGGGGCAGGTGGGGAGGCAGCCTCTCCATGTGCTGGGTTCTGGGGGGCTTTGTGGCCCTTCTGTGACCCGCTGGCTGCGCGACAGCCGCGCCGAGCCGCGCCGAGCCGCGCTGTCGGGGCTGGAGGTCTCCCGGCGGGGGTTTTTATTTTTTTTTATTATTTTTTTTTTTTTTAACAAAGCCTGCGAATCCCCAAAAAAGGAACAGGCAGCAGCCCTGGGATCTCGCGGGGGACCGAGGGTGGAGGAAGTGTAGCAAAAATTACAGCCGGTGGCTGGTTTGCATCTCCCTCTGGCTGGGAGCCAGGCGGGGTTGTGAGCCCACTGCAGCA
>VWZG01010228.1:239187-271347 GCA_013396735.1 Grallaria varia
CGGAAGAAGATACATATATTTTTTTTCCCCCCCGTGGTTGGAATGGAGGGGTTGGGTCTGTGCCTGAGGAGCAGCAGCCGATTGTTGGTCCTGGGAGAAACCCGAGTGGATGTGGGATCCCCTGCCAGCTAACTCTGCAGGACCCGCAGCCCCACGGCCGGGGGGGGCTGGATGCAGTGAGAGGTGAGTGCCGGCTCCGGTGCCTGCTGCCAGAGAGCCGGGGCCACGGCTCCTCCGGCTCCTCCGGCTCCGTTTTAATCCCAAGTCAGAGGCAAAAACAGCAGTCTCATAGTGAGTCAATCACTTCCACCTAGTGCAGCCCTAATGGAGAAATAAGACGGGGAAGTTTCGCAGCGGCAGCTTCGCCTGGGGAAGTTCCCCCATCACCTTCTGTACCCGAAATGCCAGGTTTGGGGGGGATGTGTTGCCAAGCCGGGTGCCGTCACCGTGCCATTGCCACGGGCCCCCTCCTTGCCCAGCCGGCAGCCAGGGTTGGCCGCTGCCTTTTGGGCATCGCCAGTTCCTCGCCGGGCTCCTGCTCCCCTCCTGCTTCCCCCCCTGGGCCAGCTCGTTTCCTCACCCGAAAAACTTTGGCACGCCGGTTGTTTTGGGCGATGCCCACGCGGGGCCGTGCCCCTCTGTGCCCACACATGCACTCTCACACGTGTGCGTGGTGTGTGCGCCGTGCGCTCCCGGCCCTATTACCCCCCGAACGCCCGGACCCCGCCGGCGTGGGGACAGGCTTTGGGGTGAGCCCTGGGGCTGTGGGGTTTGGGGGGTGCTCCGAAGGGCAGGGGAGAGGCGAAGCGAGCCGAGCGCGGCGGCGGCGGCAGCAGCAGCAGCATAATTGCATCACTGTAATAGTATCGGCGCTGAGCACGAGCCAGGCGAGTAAAATTGTCCAGAAAATGAGCTGCACTAAAGTGCCTCCAGTTTGCAGCACCTGCACGCCTTCGCTGGGTGCTCGAGGCCGGTCGTATTTTTAGAAGTCTCTCTTAATTATAGAGCCAAGAGTGTGAGAGGGAAAATGGTGTGTATTTAGAAACACTCGTTCCCGGACAGTTTTGCAGTGAATATGAGCACAAAATCACCAAACAGGGTTTTTTTGTCTCCCCCACTGCACTTGTGATTTTGAACCACCTGTTTTGTTGTGGTGTCGGCAAACGAGGGCTGGATTTTTCCTTTCCTGTTCTTAGAAAGCGTGGCGATGCCTTTGCCTGCAAAAGAGATGGGAAACGATCCCGATGCCTTCCCTCTGCACCCCGAATCAAATCCCATTTCTGTGAGACCTCCCCGCTCCCATCCCAGGGGTGACACTGGTGGGGACAGGGGATTCACGCGCCGGTGCTGGGTCTCCTGCAGGCACACAAGAGCTGGGGATGTTTAACTGTTCGCTGCGAGGAAAAAAAAGCCACAACAAACCCTGCAACAACTCGGTTTGCTTCTATAAATCTCCTTCCCCTCATCCCCTTCTCTGCAAAACTTTCCGGGGCCTTTTGTTTGGAACAGCAGGTGAAATTCCCTTTGTGTGAGCACAAAGCAGTGAAGCCACCAGAAAATAATGAAAACAAGATTTTAAAAATTTAAAAAAAATAAATCCTTGCCTGCTCTTTTCAGGCCTGGAATAACAGAGTGCGTGTTCCCGTCCGTACTGGAGAGGCTTAATAAAGCTCCGGCTTTGCTGGGGAAGGCACCGCAAAGGCCACTTTATTTCTTGCCTCTGATCCAAAACACACTTTGAAATCCTGCGTTGCCTCTGCTGCTCTTTCCCCAACAGAGTTGCTTTCCCTGTAAGGTCAAGGTGGGCTTTTCCTGAGCCCCAGAATGACCCCGGGAGGGATAGGGAGAATCCCTTGGGAGCAGCTGGGGTGGGATGCCGGTGTCCCACCTTGGCCGTGGTGCTCTGGGATGCTCTGGGATGCTCCGGGATGCTCCAGGATGCTCCAGGATGCTCCAGGATGCCCCAGGATGCTCACAGTAGGGTTCCCCCTCTCCCCACCCGGCTGGGGCAGCAGAAACCATTCCCGTTGCGGATAAACTTCGGAGGAGCTGTCGGGGGAACTGCATGGGGAGCTCCAACCCGGCATCCTCGCCCCACTTGTGTCGGGTTTTCGGGTGTGAATATGCCCAAGATGCAGGGGAACCTCACCCAGCCTCTGTGCACAGGGGAAGGAGGCCAGGGTGGCAGTTTTGGGGGTGCTGTCTGGAAAGAGTGGGAGCGCTGTGGCCATGGGGAATTGCTGGAGGGACAGATCCATCCCCCTCTCCTGTCACCACTCGGCTGTGTGGCACACGGAGCGGGCACCTTATGTAAGCAGCGATGGCAGCACCGTGCCCCGGCTGTGCCACCCTGCTCTGCCACCCTGCTCTGCCACCGCTGGGCCCTGCATGGCCTTTGCCACCTCCCTCATTCCCTGCTCTGGGAGTCCCCTGTGGGTGCAGGTGTTGTGGGAAGGAGCAGAATCCCTGCCCTGCTCCGGGGACCCCGGGATGGTGAACAGCTCCAGGCACAGGGGTTTCTCCACGGCTTCTGCAGAGTTCGTGGTTGCACCTCCCCTGGCACTGGCTCTGGGGTCTCCAGCCCTGGGGAGCTGGCACCAGGCTCAGGCCCCTTTTTAGGCTCTTATGCTCCCCTTGGCCAAAGTCCATCCCAGTTTGGGTTCAGTGGTGCGAGGGCGAGGGCCGGCTCTCATGGATGAGGAGGGAGAAATTGTCCTCCAAGCGCGGGGACACTGGTTGACAAAGGACCTGTGTCCCTGTCCCAGATCATGAGCCATCATGATCATGAGTCTCACCACCCTCGCTGTGGGCCCCTGGGTGCCCCAGTGCCCACCTGTCCACCCGCCCTGTACCCGGTGTGCCCGAAATGGAGGAAAGGAGAGAAAAAAAGGAGCACTGAGGGGCTTGGGAAAGCCCCTGCAGCCCGGAGAGCAGAGCAGGGTGAGCACCTCACTGCTCCGGCTCCACTCCAGCTTCTGAGTAGGGCTGGGAGGGACAAAGCGGGGAGTGGGCTGGCAGGTGACTGGGGTTGACTGTGGGTCTGTCACCTCACTGGGTCGTGGCCCTCTGTCATCATTCCTGGCTTGTTGCTTGCTCGTTCCCGAGTTCTGCCTCAGTCCTGGAGTCCCAGCTCCATCCTGGATCCCAGCTCGACCCCAGTTCCCAGCTCACTCCCTCGTTCCCAGCTTGCAGCGAGGCAGGTCTGCCGGTGGGCGATGGATTTTTTGCAAAGCTCTTTCAGATTCCCCCGTTGGACTTTTGAAGCATCTGGTATCACTATCTCAGCGTCATTATGAATTAATTAGCATTAATTTCCTGTACTGGTATCTCCCATTGCTGGGAGCCTTAGCCTGGGCTTTTTCTCCCCGTACACCCCTGAACAGACCCGGTCACATCCAGACTGTGCCTGGCAGAGAGTCAGAGACAAGCCACAGGCTTGGGGGGTCGGGGGCTCCCCGACCCTGTCCCCGTCCTGCCCCACGGCAGGGTATGCTGCCAGGCTTCCGATGGTCTGTCAGCCAAGACAGGGCTGCTCCTGGGGGAGCCTCAGTGCTGCCAGCACTGCCTGCCCACCCGCCGTGCCCCTGCCATGGGGCACAGGTGTTTTGGGAAGGGGGGATGCCACCTGTGCCATCCCTCATCTCCATTTCCCTGCAGGGATAAAGGGCAGGTGATGCCGGGGCTGTCCCGCAGGGGAAGGATCTTTCCTCCAGCTCTGAGAAATCCTGATCCTGGCTGCCCAGCCTGCGCTGGAGGCACCAGAGGTGTCCTCCTCGGGGATGCTGTCCCAGGGATGCTAATGCCAAGGATGCTGTTCCCAGGAATGTTGATCCCAAGGAGGCTGATCACAGGGATGCTGACCCCAGGAAGGCTGTCCTCAGGGAAGCTGACCCTCTAGATACGTGAGGATGGGAATGCAGACACAGTGGGGTGGGATGAGGCCTGGACCTTTTGCCCTGGCCACGTTCATCCTGCCCTGTGAGCAACCCAAGGGAGACACAGCCCAGGAGTGGCCACCTGGCTCCAACCCTGAGCTCACCTGCACGGGTGAGCCCTGGGGAGTCCTGAAGGCCTCAGAGGGATGTGGATGCAGCACCTGCTGTCTCCCAGCCCCATCCCACCCCACTGCCTGTCCCACCCTCCTGTGTCCCCACGGCTGCTCCCATGGCAGGGCCGCAGCAGCGCCCAGGGCCAGCCCAAGTTCCCCTGGACCCTTTACAGCGTGGGCTGAGCTGGAGGGGCTCCCCCCGAGCTGGGGGTGGCGGTGGTGGCTCGGGGGGGACCAGGGGATAACCCCGGTGTCCTACATCCCCGGAGCCTTACGTAACGGCCGTGCTGCAGTCTGCTCTGCTCAGCGCCAGTGCCACCGGCAGAGCTGCAGCGCCCAGCCCGGCCCCCGGGACAGCTGCTTTTTGGGGACAGGGGGGAGCCAGGGGGACACCTGCGGAGCCAGCCGAGCCCCAGCGAGCGGCCAGTGCCTGGAGGGGGCGGATGGCAGGGCTGAGTGGGCACAAGGAGGGGGTGTCTGCCCCCTGCCCCATCTCTCAGTGACCTTGGGAGCCAAAGTCCCCCCTGGGTGGCAGAACGGTGTGGAAGGAGGGGCTGGAGAGGGGGAGAGCAGAGGGGGCCCTACCCTGGTCCTGGGTAAGGGGTCAGCTTAGAGACCCTGTTGCATCCTCTGCCACCCACACTACTGTGTCTCTCTTGGAGAGATGGCAAAAGTGAGGCAGGAGGCTGTGACATCCCATGGGGAACAGGTACCAGGGATGGGAAATTACCAGCCCCTTGGATAACTCCGAGTTGGAGGTGCCCTGGCCCAGCCCAAGCTTTTCCCCTCCAGCCG
This sequence comes from Grallaria varia, assembly GCA_013396735.1. Lineage (NCBI taxonomy): Eukaryota > Metazoa > Chordata > Aves > Passeriformes > Formicariidae > Grallaria > Grallaria varia. The sequence goes on from VWZG01010228.1 coordinate 244,031, forward strand.
GTGTCCCTTCTTGGGGCTGGTACCTGGGCACAGGGACCTGCTGGGAGCAGGGGCCTGGCACCCGGGGCAGCCTCCTGGCAGAGGGGTGCAGCTCTGGAGTGTGTGTCCTGGCATGGGGCATGGGAGGACCTCAGGCCACCTGCAGGACCCTTCCTGCCCCCAGCTCGAGTTCCCAGGAGCCGCAGGGTGCCAGAGCAGGGGACTGGGGGGAGAGACTTCACTGCCAGCTTGTGCTGAGCCCGTGGTCTGGCAAGGGACCAGACAGCTGCCAAATGCCAGGGTGTACCCGCGAGCTGACCTGGTCCAGCACCCACCAGGAGCCTGGGGATTGTGGGTGGGCTTGGGGTGCTGGTACCAGTCTGGCATCTCAGGATGGCACTTGCTGAAAATTCCTCTCCAGCTGAAATACCATCACAGTCCCACCCGGGCTCTGCTCCAGGATGGCTTGCTGTAGCAGGAGGAGGGTTTGTGTCCCAGTGGTCCCCCAGTGTAGTGGGGACCTGGGGGGTCTCTGCCCGCCCTGAGGGTGCAGGGCCACTTGGTGCCACCCGCAGCTGGGCTGTACATTTGGGGTACCTCATGGCCAGTGCCGAGGTGGGGGCAATGCCACCACCCATGGGTGCCACCTGCCTGCAGGGACTCCTGGCAGGGCAGTGTGGATACCACAGCAGCCCGATGGGAAAACCCAGTATGATCCCAGAGCAAAAAATGTGGTGTCACCATCAGCAAGAGCCAGAGCATCCTGCAAGGACTGAATCACCGAGACCCTCCACCCTTTGGCTCACATTCCCAGGCTCAGCTGGCATTTCTCCCAGGGCATGGTGGGATAGAGCCCAGACACCCCCCAGCATTCTGCTGCTCTCCTTGGGCATCCTGTCCAGCCCTGCACCCTGAAGCCAGGGGGAACCAAGGACACCAGTGAGCTCATCCCTCCTGCCCAGGCTGGGAAAATCATTGCATTGTGCTCACTGCAACAGGCTCAAAGGCCTTTGGTTCCCTTTTAGGACACGTCTGGAAAGGAGCCACTGAAACAAATGCTGGGAAAAATAACCCTTTGATAGTGGCCATGTCCTTGGTGGGTTTGGAGGGATCCCTATTGAGAATCCCTCACCTCGGGGAGCCCTTTGGGGCTGTAGGGATGAAACTCACCCCAACATAGGCCTTTTGTTTCTGCCAAATCTGGACCCGTCCGGTGATTTAAATGTTTGGGAAGGAGGGTGTTGGATTTTACTGCCCTTCGTCTCCATTGCAGGGCTGGGGAGCCCCAGCACGATCTCCCAGGGGGTCAAACATCCAGCATGGTGGGATCTCGCTCCCGGGACAAGGTGGGATCTGGCAGCAAGGATCTGGCACCCTCCAGCTCGTTACACACACGGGCCAGCTAATCTCCATCTGACAGCGAGTCATTCTTCCCACCGTGCTGAAGGCTGGAATGACAACGTGGTTAAAGGGGCTGATGAATTAAGTGCATCTTATAAATACATCAGATATTAAAATTCCCGGATAATTACAGTGCAATGGATTATGTGTGGTGCTGAAGGGGAAGCAATTCAGCGGAGCAAAGGAATTACGGTGACAGAGGAGAGGCAGCGAAGCACAGTTATTGCACCCAGTTCAGCTCTGATGGGGGATAGAGCAGGGGCCGCAGCGGAGCGATGCCGAGCGGCGCCGGAGCTCTGCTGGAATCCAGGGCTTGTCTGGGATGCTGCAGGGGTTAGGGAGAGTGAGTTGGACCTGCAGGGTTTGTGGAGGCGAGTGGGAGAGGGCTTTGCTCTTCTTAGCCCTCGTTCTCCCAGGGAGGAAGGAGCTCTGCTCCCGGGCTGGCTCTGGCCAGGCAGATCTGCAGGCTTTGGCCATCGCTCGCTCTGGCACCCCACTGCTCCTGTGTGTGACCCAGCAGTCAGCCCTTGAGCAGATCAAAACTAAGAGAACCTGATTCCTTTCCTTTTCCTTTCCCTATTTCCTTTTTCCTTTCCTTTCCTCTCCTTTCCTTTCCTTTCCTCTCCTTTCCTTTCCTTTCCTCTCCTTTCCTTTCCTTTCCTCTCCTTTCCTTTCCTTTCCTCTCCTTTCCTTTCCTTTCCTCTCCTTTCCTTTCCTTTCCTCTCCTTTCCTTTCCTTTCCTCTCCTTTCCTTTCCTTTCCTCTCCTTTCCTTTCCTTTCCTCTCCTTTCCTTTCCTTTCCTCTCCTTTCCTTTCCTTTCCTCTCCTTTCCTTTCCTTTCCTCTCCTTTCCTTTCCTTTCCTCTCCTTTCCTTTCCTTTCCTCTCCTTTCCTTTCCTTTCCTCTCCTTTCCTTTCCTTTCCTCTCCTTTCCTTTCCTTTCCTCTCCTTTCCTTTCCTTTCCTCTCCTTTCCTTTCCTTTCCTCTCCTTTCCTTTCCTTTCCTCTCCTTTCCTTTCCTTTCCTCTCCTTTCCTTTCCTTTCCTCTCCTTTCCTTTCCTTTCCTCTCCTTTCCTTTCCTTTCCTCTCCTTTCCTTTCCTTTCCTCTCCTTTCCTTTCCTTTCCTCTCCTTTCCTTTCCTTTCCTCTCCTTTCCTTTCCTTTCCTTTCCTTTCCTTTTCCTTTTATTTTTCTTTTTCTTTTTCCTTTCATCTTTTCCTTTCATCTTTTCTTTTTTTTCTCTGTCTTTTCCCTTTATATTTTTTTTTCATCTTTTGTTTTCCTTTCTCCTTTCCCCCTTTCTGCTCCCTCTCAGGCTCCATGTTCCACAGGCAGCTGGATGTGTGGCAGGTCCAGGCAGAGGCTGCCCGGTCACCCTGTGCCCCAGGTGTCACCAAACAGGCCAGTCTGTCACGCAGCCCCTCTCTCCTCTGTGTTTCCCAGCACTGGTGGAACAGGGGGTCCCTTTGGTGCCTTCAGGCCCCCTGCCCTGGTGAGGAGGTGCCACCTCGTAGTCAGTGTCCCCAGCGCAATTTGGCTGTGGAGCTGCCAGAGCAGAGGCTTTTCCCTAATGAGCTGGTGCCGGTCTGCTCGCTAATGACATGGAGTGGTGCCATCTCCAGACAATTAAGTCGTGTTCTCCCAGCTTCTAATAAGGCCATGGAGAAAGCCAGGCATGGGATGCCGTGTGATGGCACGTGCGCGGGCACGGAGCGGGGCTGCGTCGAGGCACCCACTGAAACCAGCCCCACTGCCACCCGTGGGGCTGCCCCTTCCTCCTCCTCCTCCTCCTCCTCCTGCTCCCCAAAAGGGCCCCAAGTCCCACAGGACACTGTCCCCATCGTGCCCCCCACCCTCAGTGAGGACATGGGGCCACGTGATGCCCACCTTCGTCCATGCAACGGCGTTCGTTCGCTAATTAGCAAAATCTGGCAACGCGCACCGTTCTCCCCGTCATTAATTATTATTATTAATTATTTGTTATGCAAATAGGGTCGAGGAGCACAACGCTGAAGGCAACGCAAACAAACCCAGTCCTGGGCCTGGGCATTTATGTAACAGCAGGCGAGTGGGCACTGCAGGAGCCCCCGGAGCCATCCAGGCTGCACACGCTGTCCCCTGCACAGGGTCCCCTGGGAGCTGGGGACACGTCGATGGCATCAGTGGAGATGGGCACTGCAGGGCTGGCGCTGGAGGGAGCTGCAGGGGTGAAGGATATGGGATGTAGTGGGGAAAATGGAGCTTTTTAGGGTCCTGGGGGATGAGGGTGATGGGAGGGGTGCAGGGGTGGAGGGGTATGCTGGTGATGGGTGACCAAGGCAGGTGCTGCTGGCAGAGATGGGAAAGTGATCACTGCGTGCTGTGGGTGTTGGCGGTGTCCTGTCCCACCCCTTTCCCTGTCGTCCATCCCTAGGAAGGTTGTCTGGGGCAAAGTCAGGATGTTTTGCCAAAGCTGTTACAGTAAGTGGCAGTTTCCCATCTCCATCCTCCTGTGTGGAAGGTGGATGGGGCTGGGACCCCTCTGCCTGGTGCTGACGGTCCCAGAACATCATTTTGGTGCTCCCCACCCTCCCTTTCCCCTCCATCCAGGGCTTTTTCCTTCATCCATGACTCCCTTCCCCTCTGATGCCTCTCATCTCACCATTGACCCCAAAAGCAGCCACCCGTCACGTCCCTGTGACAAGGACCAGTAACACCAGTAGCACTGTGCCACAGGGACACAGGCTGGCAGCAGCAGGGCCCTACCCAAGCCCTGCTTGAGCAGTGGGAAAGGGAACTGAGGAAAAATGGAAATTAAAGAGAGGAAAGGATTAATAAGGATCCTACCTCGACCACAATGGCTTTGTTTCAGGAGAGCTGATACCACACGCTGGCTAACACCGCTCCTCAGAGGGTTTTGGGAAGCAGAGAGGTTTTGGCAATGCCCAGGTGCAGGTTTGGTGTGCTGGGGATGTGAGTGTGTGTTGGGGCTGGGTTTGGTCCCTGCCCAGCCACTGCTGTCCCTGGAGTCCTGTCACTGTCCCCAGAGTCCTGTCGCTGTCCCTGGAGTCCTGTCACTGTCCCCAGAGTCCTGTCGCTGTCCCCGGAGTCCTGTCACTGTCCCCAGCCAGGCACTGCACCACGAGGCAGCCGCCGTCACAGAGCAGAACCCCGGCAGACAGGACATCTGCTCTGGCAAGGTGCTCCTGCTCTGCTGGGTGCCACTGTGGGGCCGAGCCCTGGACCACCAGACCTCCTGGCTGCAGGGCTGCTGGCTCCCTCTGTGTAGGGAATCACCCTCCAGTATCTCCATAGTACACCCTGACTACACCAAGCACAGGACAACCCGCACGCCTGTAACAACCCCACACCCCAAGCTCCGTGTGGATCACCTGCACGTCCCTCCCCAGCCCTGCTGTTATTTGCCTTTTGCACTTACTAGGTCCCCACACCACTATGCCATAAGACTTGCTGCTGTATTCCCTCCACCCGGGGGTACTTTCTCTTTAGGGGAGCATTTCTTTGGGATGTTCCCAGCAGGGATGGCAGAGGAGCAGCACTTTGTGCACAAGCTGTGCTCAGAGCTGCAGCCACGTCCCGACAAAGCTCTCCCATTATTCCCGTGCCCGATGTCCGTGGGGAGTTCAGCCTCTTTTCTTCCTTCTCCGCTGCAGGAGTGAGCTCTGGCTGCTGCCAGAGGGTTATCTCCATCCTCCAGCTTGCGGCACGCTCTGCTGGTTCCCCATCCCTCCGAGGGCTGGGGCTTGACCCCGGCCGGGCAACACACGCTCCCGCAGAGGAGGACCACGGCTTTATTTTCCCATCACCGGTAATGGGTTTGGAGATAAAATCCGCAGAAAAACTGGGCACTCGTGGCTCTTCCCCTCCTGCTGCCCGGGCACCGGTGCGTGCCCACTGCCCCATCCTGAGCGCGGCGCCGGGCGGGTGGCAGCGGGCAGGGCTGGTGCCAGCTGCCTGTTTCTAATAAAGCTCAGCCCCCGCCGCGTGTGAGCCGCGCTCATCCTCGCCCGCTGCAGATGATAACGGCGGGGATGCCGCGGCCGCACACGCCTCGTGCTACGTGTGAAAAGCAGCTGAAGGTGAAAGGACCTCGTGTCTGTGCACCAGGCCGGACCTGTGGGGCAGGGATGCTCTGGGGTGCATCTCGCCCCATTCCCGTCCCCCATGGGGGGCTCACGGGGCTCTGGGGGCGCAGGCGGAGGGCCGGGATGCTCCATGGAGCGCAGCGGGAAGGAAGCGCTCGGCGAGGACACGGCCAGCACTGCGTGCACGTCCTTACATATGTGCTATTTTCAGCGTGACGGGGAGCAGGCCAAGTTCTCCAGCAGACTGAGTTTGGAGCTGAAATCCTCCTCTCCTCCTCCCTGCTGCCCAGCACCCACTGCCTGCAGGCACGGAGAGTCCCAGGGTGCCCAGGGCACCCCGCTCTGCCCGGCGCAGTCTGTGTTCCCACTGGGAGACGCACGTGCTGTCCAGCGGTGCCGCTGCCCAAACCCTCAGCTCATAGGAAGGCCACAGAGATCTGACCCTGCTCAGGGGGGCAGCGGCTCCAGCTTCTCACCTCCCCATTTTGGGCTGGTCCAGACCCCAGCCCCAGCATCCTCCCAAATCCATCCCCACTCTGGACCAGTAGCTTCGCCCGCCTTCGGCTTTGCACACTCGTGCACACTCCCAGCTGCTCTCCCTTAGCTTTTTTTTTTCCCCAAGTGGAAAATATCCCTCCTTCGTCCGCTCCCCAAATCCCCCCTCCCATCACCTCCCCTCAACCCCAGCACTGTGACCCTTCCAGAAGTGCAGCTGCTTTTGCAGCCGTGTCCTCGCCCTGCTTGAAATGCGGGAAAGAAATCCATGTGCAACTTACTGTCTCGGCACCCTGTAATCATTTTGTCAGCCAAAAAGCACTTTTGTCAAACCCCCACAGGCAAACTGGGAGGGGATGGACTGGAGAGAGGCACCTGACATCACACTCTCCTTTTTCCCCCCTTTTTCCATTCTGAGTTTCCTTTACAGGTGGGCCAAGCATTGGGTTTTTCTCTCCTTTCCCTCTCCGCATGTTTCAGCAACTGTCCAGAGAGAGTGAAAGGACTAAGGAGAACATTGCAGGAAGGCAGCGAGGTTGGAGAAAATGTATTGCCAGAGGCTGGGTCTGCTCAACAAAGTGCAATTATGCAATGGGAGGAGAAAGCTGTCAGGCTGGAGAGGGGTTTCCAGCCAGGACTAATGGAGCTCCAGGCTTGGTCACATGGGATGGCCCCAAAGTGTCCCTGGCCCCTTTCGGGTGCTGGGGGGGCACTGAATGGCTCCTTCTGTCCTGCACATGATGTCTTACAGGGGGAGATTGATGTCATTGGTTTGCTCCTTCCTGAAAGCAGCAACCCCGGCAGCAGCGACTGCCTGTCCCGTCCTGGGATCCCAAACCTTTCTCCAGGGCCGAGTCCCTGCAGAAGACCTGGTCCTCTTCAATGGCACCTCTCCTGTTCAGGCTCTGGGAGAACGGGGTGTCCCTTTCTTGGCCCCTTCTGCATCCCTTCACGCCTGTGGGTGACACCAAGCCTTGTCCTTCGGCTAAAGGGTGCAATGGATTAGCTTTGTCATTCCATATGGCCTCGGGACGGACAGGTTTCCCAGGGACAGGCTCTGCTTCGAGTATGGAGAGCTCCGATTTGGACGCCGCAATCTGGGAATGTGGTTCTTCCCTCCCTGCTTTTCTTCTGGCTGGCACTTGCCCAGGCATCGGGGCGAGCTTCTGCCAGCCTGCGTCACAGGGGCACCACGGGGAGCTCTCACAGAGCTGATCCCTTCTCCCCAACCTTTCCACTAATGAGGAGGCAAATGCCTAGGGATGGCTGCGGTGCTGGAAAGCCTGACAGCCCCATGTCCCTGCCCGTGGCCCCATCTTCCTTTCCCGTGTCCTTGGCGATGTTCTGGGGTGCAAAGAGGAGCTGGGAATGAGTCGCTCCGTGAAAGTCTTGTGTCCAGGTTGGTACCATTGACTGGGAAAATGATGCGCCATAAAACAAAGTGCTCGTTGAGCCTCGCCTAATGAGCAGGCGGTCGTTAACTCCACGTGAAGTCTTTGCAGGGCTCCAACACGGAAAAAAAATCCCCAAAACCCACTTGCAAATGTTGCTCAGCTAATTAGGGCGTGAGGAAAGGCTCATCCATCTTCATGTGTCCAGCGTGTCCTCATCTGTGCACGTGAAATCCGGGCCATCAAACACTCCCAGCCCACGTCACAGCGAGATGCTCCCGGTCTGGAGACAGGTCCTTAAATCATCCCCGAGCTCTGGGCAAACTGCAGACGGCTCCAGAGCGGAAAAGGCAAAATGTTGCTCCGGGAGCTCTTGCCCTGAATTATTTGCTCAGCTTTAATCATAAGTTACACGCAGGCGAAACTGAAGCTGCCCAGGTGGTTTTTCTGGGGACAGTCAGTGCAGTGGGTGCTGCGGTGCCCGGCCCCAGCTCCTCCAGCACCCTTGGGTCTGGGAGCTAATGAGCTCCAGGAAGATGGGCTGGGAAAAGAGAGAAAAAAACAAACAAACCCTCCTGAATGCATTTTTGTGCAGTGTCCAGATGCAGGAGCTGGGGTTGAAGTTTATCATTGATTTTTCTGGAGCTGGAGGGGACAGCAGTGGTGGGTGTGATCGTGCTCTGTCCCCTCTCTGCCGGCCCCCGTCACTTCCACGGCTGAATACCTGGCAGAAATCAGCAGGGAAAACTCTGGGCTGTTTCCCTGCCTTATTCTGGGCTAGTTTGACTAAATCTAGCTCACTTAGGATGAATCACTCCAGCACTGCTGGTTGTGACCTGCTGGCCACTGTGCTTGCTGAGCTCCTGCAATTCCCCTTTTATAGACGGAAATGAGAAGTTGCTTCTCCTGCCCTTTTCTCTGGGATCACAGATTGCAAATAACGATTGCCTTAAACACAGGTTATTTCCCAGCTTTCTGGGGGTGGGACCGCTGGGTGTTCAGGACTGGCAGCACCAGGAGCTGGTTCAACACGGTTCAACAGACATCTTAATCTGTAATTTAACTCTCCTTAATTTAACTCTCCCCTTTCTCATCTTGATCTTTTTTAATGGGGCGGAGTGGATGAGGTCTTGCTACCTTGAGATCCTGCTCCACTGAGCTGAGATGGATCCCATTTCCTTTCCTACGGGGTCACACGGAGCTGTTTGCACCGAGTGGCCGGAGCCGAACACATCTCCCTGGATTTATTGGTCTCTCTTTGCTGCTTTTTCTCCTCTTTCCTTTCCAAGGGGTTATTTATAGCCAGGCCAACTCTGGTGCCACCCTTCCCTCCCCCCCGACCTCCCCAGGTGTTGCCTTGAGGAGGCAGGTTGCCTGTTCCCAGTGAAGGATGCTGTCAGGGCTTAGCCCAAGGGCACAGGTATAAAACTTCCTGCAGGAACAATTTTGCTGCAGAAATGATGCTGAACCAGCCAAATTGGATGGTTTCAGGGGATCAACCAGGACTGCACGGAGATGATCTCACCCGCTTGCCTCCAGCCTGATCCCATTGCTTGTGTAACTCAAACATGTTTTGCAAGGAAAATCCAACCTGGCAAACTTTTACCCTCGGGGCTGAACCAGGGCCTGATTTTGGCCTTTCTGGCAATAGCAATGGATAATTTTTGCCCCCAGCTTTTCTCTCTGTGACTCCCGTAAGAGCCTCAAGATGTTTGCTGACACCAAGCTGTGTCCCCCAAGACAGCAGAGGTTGTGAGCACGTGGTTAAAGGAGGTGTAGGTGTGGCACTTGGGGACATGGATTAGCCGTGGACTTGGCAGCGCTGGGTTAACAGTTGTACGAGATGTTCTTAGGGATCTTTTCCAGCCTTAATGATTTTATGTGGTGCAGGATGGCAGGGAGGTCTCCAGGAAACCAACGAGTGGCTCTGCATCTGCCTGGCTGCCAGCAGGACCCAGCAAACTTCATTCCCAATTGAAAATGTGCTTTTAGGGTAAAAAACCCCAACCCTACAACAACAAAATCAGCAGCTGCGATCCCATCTGTGTCTGCAGCCTGGCCCAGCAGGGACAAACCACCCAAGCACCTATGCTGGGGAGCTGAGAGAGGTGGCACTAGCTGTCCTCCTCCCTTCCTCCCCCTTGGACAGGAATGTCCTGTTTCTCTTGAGAACTGCATATCTGCTTGGCATCTCTCTCTTTGGAAGCTTTGATTTCTTTTCCAACTGTGGCTCTCCAGCCTCAGCAGCATGTCTTGGATATTTTTCTCCCCGTGGTCCCCCTCCTGTTGATCCCAGGGGGAAAGCTGGTTGGAAACCTCTCCGGCAGCCCTGGCCGAAGGAGAAGGAGGACTGGGGGCAGCGAGTTGCCAGTTCATTTGTTTTCCTTGATGGGGCTTCAAAAAAGTGATGGGCTGATGAGTTTTGAGTCTCAGGGGGGCAATTTCCCTGGCAGCATCCAAGTTGTGTCACCTCTCTGCTTGGCTCTGTGACGACAGTGTTGATTTGAATTCTTCCAACTTAAGACTGATTTAAATGATGGTGAAGTTGGGGGGTGGCGTGTGGGAGTAGAGCACTGAGCGCTATTCTTTTTCGGTTGTCATATGCCTCCATAAAGACTTCTGCCTTGGGGATTTGCATAGATCTGTGGTCCAGATTGTGCTACAAAACCCACCGGTGGTCTGCAAAGCTATGGCAACGGCTCCTGTGCTGGCTCCCGAGGCAGATGAAGCTGGAAAGTTTAGGTGTGTTCGCAAGTCTTATGCCATTGTCATTCTTTTTTGGTTTGGGAGAGGCAGATGGGGCTTGGAGTGCAGCTGGGAGACCCCTCTCCACTCCTGACCCACAGTGTTCCCTCTGCTCTACAGCCCCATCCCCTGGGAAATGTCCGAGTGCATCCCCTATTCTATTCTATTCTATTCTATTCTATTCTATTCTATTCTATTCTATTCTATTCTATTCTATTCTATTCTATTCTATTCTATTCTATTCTATTCTATTCTATTCTATTCTACTCTACTCTACTCTATTCCATGCCATTCCATTCTCTTCCAGCATGTGCTGCTTTGCTGAGCACTCCCAGCCTTGAACTCCGTATCCCTCTAATTTGATGGTGAGATGGTAAAGTCAGATTAAAAAAAAAAAAAAAAAACACACATTCTCAATGTTTTTGTGAGAAATAGGTGTTTGGGTAATGACCTCATGGGGAGGGCGGCTGCAGAGCCAGCCAGTCTCCTAGCAGTGAAACCACAGGAGGCAAAGGAGTGGGATTGTGCAAATGTCCCAGTCACAGGGAAAGCTTAATTCGATGGTTGTAATCGCTGAGGACACGCACATCTGTAGGGAAGCAGGCTCCCTTCCTCGTGCTGCTCCCAGAAGGGCTTGTTTGTTTAATTTTATCTCGCCGAGAAAATTATAAAAGGAAAAGAAGAACCAAAAAACACCACGAGCCACCACTCTGTGGTTTTCTCAGCTGCAGCACAAAATCAGCAGAGCCCGGGGAGTGCCGTGAGCGAAGCCCTTGCCTGAGCCCAGTTATTACCATGGGGGAGAGGGGCAGGGAGGGGTCCTGTGGCCCCCCGTGCTCTGCCAGGACCACTCTGCCCACCTGTGTGGGGCCAGGCTGGCTGTAGGAACCATCAGAGCTGGAGAAATCTGGACACTGCGCCCACCACTCTGCTCTGCCCCTTCCGCCCCGTGCTGATGAACCCCCATGCCCAGGGCAGCTGCATCCAGAGCACAGGGAGGTTCCTGCTCTCTGAGAGCCTGGAGAAGGATGGTGGTCTCTCTGGGGTCCCCAGCACAGCAGCCTGGCTTGTCCAAGCGCCAGCAATGCCCTTTCTAACTGAGCAGAGTGGGGAAGTTTGGATTTGGGAGCAAAAAGTCGAGATCTTTGTGATGGTTGGTTGGTGCCATGTGAGCCCTGCCACGGTGATGGCTGGTGCGGCTGGACAATGTGGGAGCGCCTGTGCTCTGGTTTCAGCTCATTTTCTCCGCTGTCATTAGTTTGAATTTCCGAGGGAGCCTGGGCTTGGCATCAGGCGCTGACATCCTTTAATTTAACAAATGTAAAAACGGGACCTTTTCCAAGCGGAGTGATTAGAAGCATCCCACTCCATTCTGCAGCCACGGAGTCGGGCGCTGGCCAGGCTGTCGCCCCTCTCTGCCACAGCCACGCCACTGTGTCACAGCCACCCCTCTCTGCCACAGCCACACCACTGTGTCACAGCCACGCCACTGTGTCACAGCCACCCCTCTCTGCCACAGCCACCCCTCTGTGTCACAGCCACGCCACTGTGTCACAGCCACCCGTCTCTGCCGCAGCCACCCCTCTGTGTCACAGCCACGCCACTGTGTCACAGCCACCCGTCTCTGCCACAGCCACCCCTCTGTGTCACAGCCATGTCTCTGCCACAGCCACACCTCTGCCACAGCCACCACTCTGTGTCACAGTCATCCCTCTCTGCCACAGCCACCCCTGTCCAGCAGGACTGTGGCTGAGACCTCCCACACTTGTCACACGGGTGTCACAGCCCATCACTGCTGTCCCTGCCCACCAGGACCTGCCGGTGGTCCCAGCTGGATGCGAGAGGGCTGGGGGATGGGGCCGTGCCCCCCGTGTCACCCCCCCGTCACCCCTTTGCCCTGACAAGGGCCCTCTCCGCCCCCGGGTTTGCGTAGGATGATGCCGCGTGTCCCCCCTAAGCTGCTTAATGAGGGCTTAAGAAGCTAACGGGCTTATTTCCAGCAATGAGTTCCACAGCTCTGCAGGTGGCCCTGGAAGTGGTGGGGCCCCTGGACCATCCTGCCGGCGTTCCCACCACAGTGGCCAGACTGGGGGTCCCTGAGCTGGTCGGTGCTCAGCCGGCTGCCGGAGTCTAACAGGGGGTTGTTTTTGGGGTGTTTGAGCCCCCTGTTACAGAGATCCAGGCCGTGGTTTTAGGGAGGGGAGCGCAGGAGGGGGTTGGCATCCCTATGGATGCATCGCCCCCCGCCCTGGTCCCTCCGGCTCTGCCTCCAGAACATCTCTGCAGCATCCCTGGGCGGTCGCCTGGAGACGGCCACGGCGGGTTGCCACAGCGACGGAGCCTTCGCTCAGCATCGCTCCAACTCCGCAGCCTTGGCCGAAGTTGGGAGAGAGAGAAAAAAATACCCCAGAGAAGGGACATCACCGTCCCCTGGGGTGGCAACCGCAGGGCTGGGGGAGCTGGGGCACAGCCGGTGGCTTTGGAGGCAGCTGTGGGGTGATGGAGAAGGGTTTGGAAGCTGCCTGTGTGCGTGACAGGGTGGCACGTGATGGAAATGGGGCTGGCAGAGGGCAGGGAGTGTCTGCAGTCGTTGGGGGTGGGGGGCAGCACTTTGGGGGGGCACCTTCTCTGCCTGAGCCCTCCCTGCAGCAGCAGCAGTTGGTGTTCACCATGGCAGTGCCAGCTGTGCTCAGGTTGTCACCTGTCATGACATCCAGCACGTGGCGGGAGGGGTTGGAAGGGCGTGGGCACCCCAGGGGGATCAGCAACCCAGAACCCAGCCAAAAACTTGGGGTGCCCTACACAGGGTGAGGGGAGTGACCACAAACCAGGAAGGTCCCTCAGGGATGGGGTCCCACAGGGCGGTGCAGTGGCATGAGGACCCTGCGGACCCGCCACGGTGAGGGAGAGGAGGGGGAAGGCCTTTGGGGTGACAGTGGCAGTGGTGCCCTTGCCAGCCCCACCACAGAGAGCTGCCCCCCCATCCCAGGCCTATAATTACAGACGATGTCCGTGGAGGGCGAGGAGAGGTTACGTAACTTCGGCATTTGGAAAATTCTTTCTGCTCCCTTATCGGCTTTATAAATATCTCAGACTGGGTCCAGGCCAGGCTGGGGGGAAGGCGATGGCAGGGCTTGCAGCTGGTCCCCACGCTCGGGCCCATCCAGCCACTGTGCCTCAGTTTCCCCCTCTCTGTTCCTGCTCCATCTCACTGCTGTGCTAAGGGGAGAGCTCCTCACTGTCCCTGGGTGGTTTTCCCCTTCAGCAGGAAAACAGAGTGATTTTTCTTTCTCCCCTGCAAAACACTTGAAGGAAGTTTTGGGTCATGGCCGTCGTGGTCCTGCCAAAGTCCTGCCTGGCCACATCCCCCAGGTTTGAATTTGTTGAGTCCTTCAGGCTGGTCATTTATATCCTAAAAATCCCTAAGTGGAGTCCATGCAGTTCCTCAGCGGCCCTGTTTCTCAGGGGGATGCTCATCCTGTTCTGCACAGCACCATCGCGGCCCTCCTGACCTCCTGCCACAGCACAGTTGAGCTGGGGGACAGTGGGATGCTGGTCAGACAGGATGCTGCTCAGATGGGATGTTGCTCAGGTGGGATGCTGCTCGGGTGGGATGCTGGTCAGGGGCTCCAGGGTTTGGGGTGAGGCTGGAGCAGGTCTCCCCGCTCACGTGCTCTTGCGTTCATGCCACTTGCAGAGTCCTGTCCCTGCGGGGATGTCGGAGGGCGGCCGGGGCCGTGTCGATGGGAGCGCGCACGGCACACACAGCCAAGGGCGGCCGCGCCGGGGTTGTGTAACTCTCCGTGCGGCTCTTCGTGGGGGGCATGTCACCGTGTCCCGTCCTCCCCAATGCCACCAGACCTGGCTCCTGTCCTGGCCGCAGGGTCCCTTTGCTCTGTGCCCACCCGTTGGCACCGCAGCCACCCAGCCGTGCCGGGATGCCGCGTGGCATCTGGCTTTACTCCTCCAAGGGATGCTGGTGGGCAGGACTGGGAGCCCAGGGGGTGTGCAGTCTGCCACCGCTGGCAGCAGCCTGGCACCATCCTTACCCCCCAAAACCTTCCCTTGGCAGTATTTTGGTTGGGCTTGCCGGTGCCGTTCTCCTCGTCACCCCACGTGTGCAGGCACAGCAGTGCCTGGGCTCGCCAACGCCAGGCTTTGCAATTGCCTTGTTCGTTGTAGGGTTGCCCAAGGACACGTGTGGGGGTAGTTATTTTAGGGCTGGCCAAAAAAAAATAGGGATCCCTTCGTTGCTGTTGTGATCCTGCAGTGCGTGCCTGAGTGAGCCACCCGTCAGTGATCTGCGCTGTGCAAAGGAGAGGGGAGGGGAGAACAAAAGCAGATGTGCACCAAATCTTGAGGATTTAAAAACGACCTTTTAAATGCTCTAAATGCCCAGGTTGCAGGGCTGGCTGCGGGTGAATGCTGGGCCCCTTAAGGAAGTGATGTACGACAGCGCCCAAGGCTGGGGCACAGAAATAATGAGTTGTTTTGGGGACCTTGGTGTCTGTCTGTCCCTCACAGCCACCTCCATTTGAACTGGGCTTCCCAGGCAAAGCGGGTGGCCTGGAAGGGACAGTGAATGCCCTGGGTCATGGCAGTGGGTGCCCTGTGTAGTGGCAGTGGGTGCCCTGGGTGGTGGCAGTGGGTGCCCTAGGGTGGTGGCATTGGGGTGCCCTGGGGTGGTGGCATTGGGGTGCCCCAGGTGGTGGCAGTGGGTGCCCTGGGTGGTGGCAGNCTGGGTGGTGGCAGTGGGTGCCCTGGGTGATGGCAGTGGGTGCCCTGGGTGGTGGCAGTGGGTGCCCTGGGTGGTGGCACTGGGGTGTCCCACAGGACCTTGTCCCCAGGTTGGAGGGTACCAGCCTCCTTAGATGCCGACGTCGGGCAGAGATTTGACTTCTTGCTGCCAAGGCCAGGCTCAGAGGGCACCCAGGGCTGGTACCCAGGGGCAGGGAATGAGGGAGGATTAATTGAGTCTCTGATCTCTGACGGCGCGAGGGGACGGGGAGCAACGAGCCCCCCCGGCGTTATGCAATGCCTGTGCTAAATCTTCACTGCAGCAGATGAAGACGGTCCCCAAAATATCCTGCCCTGCCTTTGCTGCCCTTGCAGCTCCTTGGGTTTGGGGCCGTGCCTGAGGTCTGGGGCTGTCCAGCTCTGCAGTGACATCGGGGAATGGTGGAATGGGCAGAAACAGGGGGCCAGAAACCTGGTACCCCCCGGAAAGGAGATCTCCAACCAGTCTCAGCGTGAGCAATGAGAACACTAAAGGGAGCCTTTGCAGGATTTAAAAAACACGGGAACTCATGAACTGGTGCAGGCAGAGCCATGAGCTGGAGGAAAACCAGGAGCAGCAGAGCACTGCAAAGGCCTTTTTTGAAGATGCCGGGCAGAACCACACGTGTGCCAGGGGAGTCTGACACTCCCGACAGAAAGGGAGGGGGATGTTTGTTCCTCTTCTGAGAAATGCTTGAAATGGGGGTTATGTCATGGCCATCCTTAAATGACAAGAACAAGGTGATTTTGCCTTGGAGCGCCGGCTACCTGATCCCACCATCCAATCCCCCAGCTCTGAATGTGTCTCGTGCTTCTGGATGGGTCCTTCACATCCCCAAAATCCCCTTCAAGCTCCTATTCCAATCCCCTGAGACCCCTAAGCCATCCTGGGCTTCCCACCGCTCCTGGGCTGCGATTTCCCTCCCTGCCCTTTGGAAACGCCGCCGGAGGAGCGCATCTGCCTCGCCGGCGGTGGCTGCCCGCGGCCGCAGCCGAGGTGCCAGCTCCTGCACATGTAGGGAAGAAGCGAGGCTGTAATCTGAGCTCGGGAGAAATTAGCCAGGATGGTGTGGAAGTCCCTGCTCCCTCGCTCGGCCGCCGGCATTGGGCTCAGCATCCGCGGCTCTCGCTCCGGGCGCGGGGTAAGTAGGGCCAGGAGGGCGACTCTTGCCCAGTGTGGCATGTCCTTCCTCCCCATCTCCCTCCTGCTGGGGTGACCAGGGAGGTTCAGGGCTCTGCTGACCCCTCGGCCCATGGCGATGCCCAAGGGCGCTGGGAACACGGTGCTCCAAAGGGTGGAAAGGGCAACTTTATCCTGGCATGGATGTGGAGCCAGGAAAATTGACTGGGACAGCGGAACACGGGCTGTATTTCTCACCAGGAGCTGAGCAATTGCTAATGCTTGGATGGAGCAGGAATAATAGTGGGTTTAGGGCCCCCAAAAAAGTGGAGAGTGCCCATGCGGTGTTGGTGGCTCAGCTTTCCTTACATCCCATCTCCCCTTGCTGGAAGGGACGTGTCTACTTTGAGCTGGTTCTTGTGGTCAACCTGCTCTTTTCCACGCCGATTCCCAGATGGAATTCCACCATGGGGAGGGCAGTGCTGACCGCCTTGGCATTGCCCTCCCCATGGCCCCCGGCTCTGGCAGCTCCATCGCTCCCAACCTGCGGCTGTGCCTTCAGGATAAACATTTCCTGGGCGAGGGCTCTGCCCACACACGTGATTTCCCTCGAGGGGGAGACACACCCCTGGAGTAGGGGGTTTGTGTTGGGTGGGAGCAAAGGAAAACCCTCTCGGGAGTTATGGGGTTTGGAAAGAGACTTTAATGGGAGCTGGGCAAGCGGGAGGTGCAGGATTCGTCCTGCTGCAGGCTGAATGAGGTGGAAAAGGTCCAGAGCCATCATCTTCTGCCTCTGACTCTAAGGTGTGAGAGAGCTCTTGAAATAATCCATGCCTGTGATACTCCAGGGATGCTTCCAAGCACTGCCATGGTGTTCCCTTCAGGATAGGAGCCCCTCAGCTCTGCAGTCCTCAGCTCATCTCCATCTGGGGAAAAAA
Organism: Grallaria varia; assembly: GCA_013396735.1. Lineage (NCBI taxonomy): Eukaryota > Metazoa > Chordata > Aves > Passeriformes > Formicariidae > Grallaria > Grallaria varia. Next base: position 260,956 of record VWZG01010228.1, read on the forward strand.
TCCACTTGGAGACATTTGCCCTTTCTGTCCTGCTTTCCCCTTTCTTCCCACAGTGGTTTTTAGCAGCTGAGTGCTCCTGCCTTGGCTGGGACAGGGTTGTTGCCTATCCCCTGAACCTCTTGGCATGTGTGGGATGGGAACCTGCCATTCCCAATGGAAATCTGTGTCCTTGCAGAGGCCCCAGGAGGGACAGGCAGGAGCGTGGCTGATTCCAGCCCTGCCATCCTCTGCCTCAGCCCCCTCGCTGGGGAGGGTTTGGGGCTGGCGCTGGAGCCCAGGGTGTATCCAGATTTGGGAGCATGCAGGAGGGACCAGGGCCATGTGAGGGAGATGCCCCAAGGTCCCCCCGATCCGAGAGCACCCTCTGGCCCACGTGGCCCAGGGATGGAGATTTTTGGGACGGAGGTACCCACCACAGCGTGGACAGGGAACAGGACTTTCCTGGGGACCTGCACAACCCACCGGCACTCCAGGCAGAGCCGAGCTGGGTGAGATTTCACTTCAAAGCCCCAGACACCTCCCAGCCGTGATTCCCACCCGAGGGGGCTCCTTTTCCCCCTCCAAAGACCCTGCTGACCCAGCACCAACCATCTCCATCACAAGAGCCCCAGCCACACCAGCTCGGGGAGGCTCCCAGGACACTGATCACCATGGCAGGACACGGGGAGCAGGGACAGGGCATTGCCACTGCAGAACCTCAATTCCCACTGGAAGCAGACCCTCTGACATCCTGTGGGACAAATCCTGCCGGGCGCAGGGTCCGGAGCATCAGCAGGCTGGGGAAGCTCCCCTCCCCCTCACTAAATCCCTTCCCCAGCACAGGACAGTAGGTTACGGGACTCGACCAGAGGTTGGATTTAAGGAGATTACAATTTCTCCCCCGGGATAATCTAGAAATTCAATTAAAACTCTCTGTCTCCCGCCCGGGCTGCAGCAGGGCCACGGGGCACCCTGTGCCCTGCAGCCATGGCCGGGGAGCGCCGGGGAGACCCCCCAGGCCACACACCAGGTAAGGGATGACCCCCCTCCTCCGGGATCCCCCTGGAGAACCCCCTGCCCGGGGAGATGCCGCAGGTCTGCCCCTTCCCAAGGGGATTTCCTGGGATATTAACACCCGTCCTCTGAGCCAGGGCAGCTGAGGGTACCCTGGAGATTGGGGACAGGGCAATCTGGTTGCATCCCCCGGGCTTTTGGGGCATCCTTAGGCAGCCCCTGGTGCAGGCGGTCCCTGCCAAGGCCTGCGCCCTCCCCTCGCCCTCATCCTTAACCCCAGCCATGTCCTGCTGTCTGTCCATATGGATTTGAGGAGATGGAAGCTCAGCCAGTGTTTCCCAGGCGAGTGAGGAGGGATTTCAGGACCCGGGGGTTGCAGGGCTGGCTGCGGGTTGGGATGGCTGGCGGTGCTGCAGACACCTCTGGCCCTGCAGCTGGGCTGGGGGGCATCTCGTGGGGGCAGCAGGGATGGGTGTACAGCCCTGGGGTCCTGTCCCTGCAGGGTGTGGGTGCAGGAGCAGGGCCGGCTGCCGGAGCTGGAATAGACATGGATGCAGAAGGACCGGAATGCTCAGTCCCCTCATCATGCCATGGAGTTGGGGATCAACCATGTGCTCAGTGCAGCCTCCAAAAGGGTCTTTCCCTGGTTCTCCCTGATCCAGGACACATTTTTCAAGAGTTTTAGGGTGCTTTAGCCTGAGCCCATCCCTCTGCAGAGGCCACCTGGCCCCAGCAGTGATGAAAGCTGCACATGGCCCTTTCTCCTCCTCCCATGCCCGTGGCATCCCCACGTGGCTCAGGGGGACAGGGACGAGCCAGCATCTCTCCAGGCACCCTGTCACCTCCAGTCTTCCCACCAAGGGCCTTGCTTGTCCCACGTGCTTCAGTTTGCCTTCTGCGTGTGCCTGCAATTCTCACAGACAGTGATTTCTCAGCTGCTCATTGGCATCAGGGTGGGACGTGGGGGTCCAGGAGAAGGGTGTGCGCCCGTGGGTGTTTTCTACCCGCGTCCCTGCCAAAACAGAGCAGTTGTTTCTCATTAGGAATGCATGGTGGCCACAGCCTCTTGCCTGTGAATGAAGGGGAAACGGGGGGCTGTTTATTCTCTGGGTACATCGCCCTGCCTCATGCTGACCCTGAATTTATTGGAGGCGCTCAAAGATGGGGTGTCAGAGGAGGGAGTTACTCCGGCATTGGTGCTGTCCTAGCATGGCTCAGGGAGGACCCAGTTCCACTGCTGTCCCCATTCCACTGCTGTCCCCTCCCTTTGGGGTCGCTCTGTAGGGACGGGATGAGCAGGAGAGATTTGGGCATCCCGGGCTGTGCTGCAGCCCCAGGCTGGGTGCAGAGTTCCCCATTGGGCACTGAGCTCCCTCCTGGACACTGAGTTCCCTCCTGGGCTCTGAGCTCCCTCCTGGGCTCTGATTTCCCTCCTGGGTGCTGAGTTCCCTCCTGGGTGCTAGGCTCCCTCTTGGGCACTCCAGGCTCCCTCCTGGGCACTGAGCTCCCTCCTGGGCACTGAGCTCCCTCCTGGGTGCTGAGTTCCCTCCTGGGTGCTGGGCTCCCTCTTGGGCACTCCGGGCTTCCTCCTGGGCACTCTGGGCTCCCTCTTGGGCACTCCAGGCTCCCTCCTGGGCACTCTGGGCTCCCTCTTGGGCACTCCGGGCTTCCTCCTGGGCACTCTGGGCTCCCTCTTGGGCACTCCGGGCTTCCTCCTGGGCACTCTGGGCTCCCTCTTGGGCACTCCAGGCTCCCTCCTGGGCACTCTGGGCTCCCTCTTGGGCACTCCGGGCTTCCTCCTGGGCACTCTGGGCTCCCTCCTGGGTGCTGCGTTCCCTCCTGGGTGCTGAGTTCCCTCCTGGGCACTGACATTGCCGTTCAGCTGCTGGGCCATGAAGGGCATCACTGTGGGAGATGGCAGCGTTATCTCCCGGCGCAGGGCAGTGTTATCTCCCTGCACAGGGCAGGCAGCAGCCCCGAGTGTGACCTCCTCACCCCAACCCCTCCCTGATGGTCACCTCTCCCGCCCCAGCAGCCAGGGGACCTGTGCCCCCAAACTCAGCTCCTCCGAGTCCCCACCAGGGTGATTCCACCTGAACACAGCCTGGTTCTCTGCACAATTCCATCAGAAAATCCATGCTGGGAGGATGCAAGAGGTGGAGGCAGCTCTGAGGGCCCCAAAAAGCATCCCCTGCAGAGGTGAGGGGAAAGGTGTGATGATAAATCGCAATGACATGTTCAGCCGGCTCTAACTAATGACTTCCCTGGCTCTCGACACGTTTTCCCAGCGTGCTGGTTGTTCCGAACATTGTCGTGATGTTTAACATCCCTTTAAAAAAAATAAATAAAATAAATACAATTAACTGTGCAGTTGGCGGGTTGCTGGGGACGCTCGGATGCTCTGCGGGAAGCTGCTCCGCGGTGGGAGTTGGGCTGCTGCAGTTCCGTGGCAGGAGTTGCTGCCTCTCGTGTCAGCTCATTAGCTGGGGCAGTCCGTGGCGTCAGCGCCTTCGGAGCCACGGGGAGCCGGCGGCCGTCGAGTCCCGAAATGAATATTATGAGGCTGTTTTGTTTGCTGCGTGTTAACACTGTTAGTGCTGCACGGGACGCGTGGCCCGAGCGCCAGGGGATGGTCCCCGTCCTGCCCCACGCCCAGCGTGGCCTCGTCTGCGCTGAGGCCGTGCTGGGAATGGGATTAACGGGCAGAGGTTATTAGGGGAAGTTTGGGGTTTGTTCCTATGAGGTGAAAGTGTGGTGGTCAGGTGAGTGAAACTGCACGGAGGGGGAGGCACCCCCTGTTACACCTCCAGCAGCCCCCCGGGGCAGAGCTGGTTATGGGGAGGTGCCAGGGTGATGCTGGACAATGCAATCCAGGAGATGGAAGGTGACCATGGGGACACTGTCCCCAGCTGATCCCCCCATCAGAGCCCATCCAGCCATGAGTTTCCATGTGTTGGCAGAGCCCTCTCCCAGCCCGAGCCTCCCGCAGGGGCAGCGTGGGGTTCCAGCCTTCAAATCTAAACCAAACCAGAAATTCAGCTTTCAGCAAACTCGACAAACCGTATTTCCAAACAAAACTGTGCTAAATACGGTTCGAGCCGCAGGCGGCCGCCAGCTCTGCCACATCCACTTCGCTGCCTTTATTTAGCTGCTGTCCCCCCACGGTGCCACTGCCCGCCCGGGACAGGGGGGTTTGTCCCCCCAGGAGCTCCCGTGCTTTGGGAAGGACTCAGTCCCGTGGTCTCGATGAATGTGGGACATGGGCTGTGTCACAAGAGCTGCCCTGTACCCAAAACAGCACCAACCCCTCCGGTCTGTCCTGGCACTGCCCCGTGGCACTGAAACCCCGTGTGGCATGGGAGGAGGGCAAGGAAGGAAGGAAGGAAGGAATGGAAGGAAGAGGAGTGAAAAAGAAAGGTAAAAAGTAATACCATGAGCAGGAAGGAAGATAGAAAGGAAGAAAGAGAGAAAACAAGAATGGAGAGAAGGAAGGAGGGATGGGGAAAAGGGTGCAGGCAGGGGGGAGCGGTGGTGGTGACCGGGGAGCACCAGGGTCCCCGGGAGCCTCACCCAGGTAAAGGCAGCACTGCTGCCTCCGCAGTCACCCGGGCACGTCTCCCCTTCCAGCACAGTTAATCCAGACCCCAGCTAATCCTCTCGCAGGTCACTGGGAGCTCATTGCATTTTGTTCACTTCTCAAATGCATCTAGAATTAATTAAAAAAACCCAACTCTAAATTCATCCCGTGGCAAAAGCATTCAGAGTGTTCTCTGGGACGAGCTGGAGGGACAGAGGAGCAGCCTTTTCTGGCCCCAAATGCTCAGCTCTCAGTAAAAAAAAAAAAAAAGAGGAGTGAAATTAATGGATATAGTCAGGATGATGGGGAGGAAGACTTGGGATGGGAGACCAGGGTGGAGTTGGGCAGTGTGAACCTGTAGCTGGCCTGACAAGTCAGCTCTGCAAGGCCACTTTGGTCCCTTTTGTCTTCTAGTGGCTATAAAGTTGTAAATGTTCATCATCAATATTAACTGTTTGTGTCTATTTTATTATTTCCCATGTCTCTAAGGAGGGAAAGGATCTCATGCTGTGTGTGAGCAATCTCTTGGTCCGTGAGACGCCAACGAATAACTGTGGCATTTGAAAAACCAACTTTGTGGATAAAAAATGGTTGTGCCTGGACTGCAGCGGGTGGAAATGTGTTGTTTGGTGCAAGGTGATGGCACACGTGAGTTTGTGTCCAGAACCTGGGAGGTTTGGACAGTGCTCCTGCTTGTGGTGTTGGGCTTCTGGAGGCATTCCTGATTCCCAGGCTGAATTTCGGGAGCGTTTCATTAACAGGCAGTGCAGGGTATCGTTGTGAGCTGGGCTGAGGCAGCCCCAGGCAGGCTGTGCCTGGCAATGCTCCCTGGTGCTGCTGCTGGTCCCCGTGTAATGGAAAGGGGTGTGCTTGTCCCAGCGTGGCCCCGGGCACTGGAGCTGATTGCAGGAATCGACTGCATCGACCGGGCCGGCGGATGCGGCACAGCACGTACGGCCCGGCGGGTTCACCTCTGCCTCCAGGCAGGAGCTGCTGCCCCTCTGCTGCGGGGACGGGGGGTCGTGGGGGGCTCTGTGCCTGATCCCCCCACGCTGCTGCCCTGTGTGGGTCTCACTGCCAGCAAGGGGCTTCCATCCCCAGGGAACCATCCCGTGGCACTAATTAATAGGGCGTGTGGGAGAAGGGCTGGTTTAGGGAGCATTCCTGCAGTGCCATCACTTTGGGGTGCTTGGGATGTGTCATGTGGCTTCTCCAGGATCCTGTCCACTCCCTGACGTGGCCCCACAAGGGGCTGGGGGGTCCAGCAGCCTGACAGGGTGATGTTGGTTTCCCCCACCACGGGCTCACCTGCGTTGAGGAGCCCACCCACTTTGGGCCACCTCTCCCATGTCCGTGTCACCTCTCTCCCAGCAAAGCTGACTGTAAGTCCTTGACCCTGCAGCTGGGCCCTCTAGAAGGGACCAAAACAGCTCCCTGTTCCCCAGTGGCAGTTGTTCCTTCATAAGTCTTGGCCAGCAAAGCCCATCTGTGACCGTAGATGGCTCCATGTCCCAGTGGATACATTGGGAAAGCTGCTCCTCGGGACATCTGCCTCGAGTGAGCGCCTTCCCAGAGCCTTCTCCAACCAACTGCACGTTGGCTGTGCCCTCTCCCATCATCAGGCAGGAGGACAGAGGTTAAATCCACATCTCCCCGTGCTTTCCCTTGATCCCAGAAGAGCTGGTGCTGGGAGGTCGGGCGCTGGGCTGGGCACTGATCCATCTGGCACGGGCAATGTGAACTGAAGGAGCTGCTTCCAGGCGTACCTTTATTGATATCTGTGTCCTAAGGAGAACAGCTCGGCCTCTCCGCTTGCCTCTCCAGCTGCAGAGCTCATGAGAAAAGCAAAGTGGAGAAATTCCACTGCTACCCAAGGTTTTTCATCCACTGGAGTTGTTGAGGGTCCCACAAATTCTGCACCACCCCAGCAAGACTTCCTCACTCACTTTGTAGCATGAAAGAACAAACTCTAAGACCTTCTTCCTTCATCCTGTGTGTTTTTTGGGAGCAGCCTGTCCATAGAAGGAAGGGGTAGGGCAGTGGTGGTGTTGTCATCCAACATCCAGCCCATCAGGCCCATGGCCAGACCACCCCTTATGTCCCATTGCCGTGAGAGGTAATGGCTGTGTCTTTGTTTTCTCATTGCAGAGCCTCTCACGGGACCCGTGTGGTGACGTGGCAGCCAAGACGTGGAAGTTTGGGACCTCCCTTCCACCGCAACAGAATTTGGGGGGTGGGCAGGGGTGGGTCAGGGGGACACTGGGAGTCGCAAGACCCTTCACCTTCACTGTGGGCTTGGCTCAGGGATGACCACAGGCAGAGTCAACCCTTACAGCATCGTGTCCTCCGAGGAAGACGGGCTGAGGTTGACCACCATGCCAGGTATCAACGGCTTTGGCAATGGGAAAATCCACACCAGGAGGAAATGCAGGAACAGGTTTGTAAAGAAGAACGGTCAGTGCAACGTGGAGTTCACCAACATGGATGACAAGCCACAGAGGTACATTGCAGACATGTTCACCACGTGCGTTGACATCCGCTGGAGGTATATGCTCTTGCTCTTTTCCCTGGCATTTCTGGTGTCCTGGTTATTGTTTGGGCTGATTTTCTGGCTAATTGCACTCATCCACGGAGACCTAGAAAACCCGGGTGGAGACGATACCTTCAAGCCTTGTGTTCTGCAGGTCAATGGCTTTGTGGCTGCTTTTCTGTTCTCCATTGAGACCCAAACGACTATTGGTTACGGCTTCCGCTGCGTGACGGAGGAGTGTCCGCTGGCGGTCTTCATGGTGGTGGTTCAGTCCATCGTGGGGTGTATAATTGACTCTTTCATGATTGGTGCAATAATGGCAAAAATGGCCAGGCCCAAAAAACGGGCCCAGACATTACTTTTCAGCCATAATGCAGTAGTGGCAATGAGAGATGGAAAACTCTGCCTGATGTGGAGAGTTGGGAACCTCCGGAAAAGCCACATAGTAGAAGCCCACGTACGAGCTCAGCTAATTAAGCCCAGGATCACAGAGGAAGGGGAGTACATCCCACTCGACCAAATAGACATCGACGTGGGGTTTGATAAAGGCTTGGACCGTATTTTCTTGGTGTCCCCCATCACCATTCTCCATGAGATCAATGAAGACAGTCCCTTGTTCGGGATCAGCCGCCAGGACTTGGAGACAGATGACTTTGAGATCGTCGTCATCCTGGAAGGCATGGTAGAAGCCACAGCCATGACGACGCAAGCTCGGAGCTCCTACCTGGCCAGCGAGATCCTCTGGGGCCACCGCTTCGAGCCTGTCTTGTTCGAGGAGAAAAACCAGTACAAAGTAGACTATTCCCACTTCCACAAAACCTACGAGGTCCCGTCCACGCCCCGGTGCAGCGCCAAGGACTTGGTGGAGAACAAATTCCTGCTGCCCAGCACCAACTCCTTCTGCTACGAGAATGAGCTGGCCTTCATGAGCCGTGATGAGGAAGAGGAAGACGACGACAGCCGGGGTTTGGAGGACATCAGCCCGGACAACAGGCACGAGTTCGACAGGCTTCAAGCCACAATAGCGTTGGATCAACGGTCATACAGGAGGGAGTCGGAAATATGACTGTTGGCCCTTCCACTGACTTTTCCAAGGGTATTTTTTTTCCTCCTCTAATCTCTTCCCCTAAAACCCGCTCAAATTATGCAGAACAATGCAAGTGCCATAGGAATGCTTGAGAAATTAGTCTCGTTCATAGTTTTCAGTTTCATCGCAATAACCACTGAGCGGTCTGCAGGAGGGGACGGTGGCAGCCCACGGCGCGTGTCCCGCGCCCGGCACCCGCGGCGGGGCCGGCGCCTCCGGGGGGATGGACGGACGGACGGAGGGATGGATGGATGAAGACAGGAGGGTCTGTGGGGCACGGGCAGGCACTCGCCCCGCACGGCCCCGCGGGGTTTTGCTCTCCCCGCGGGGCAAACGCCAGCGTTGTCTTGGAGCCGAGCACTGCGAGATCCGAAAAGAGGAAATATCAGGAAACAAATCTTACTCTCTCTCTTTCTTTCTGAATATTTTTTTTCCTTTCATTTTTTAACTGAGCAGCAACAACAACAAAAAATTGCTCCTTCGGCAGGCGGTCGGTCTGGTTCAGTTGCACAAGAACAACACTTGAAATAACATGCAACATTAACGTACTTCTTTTTAATTTGGGGAAAAAACGGGGGAGGGAGGTGAGAGGGTTTTTAATTTTTTCACCGCACCGTTTGGGAGACTGTTTACCAAAATAATAATAATAATTATTATTATAATTATAACAATAATAATAATAATATTGAATCTGAAAGAAGTCATTCAGTATTTTTTAAAGATGAACAAGGGAATGAAAAAGCCACCGGGGTCCTTAGAGGGGGTGACTTGTTGGGCAGATGCAAGACCTAGAAGTCAAGATTGCATCCAGTTTCGGGGTGTTTATGTTCCACTGGCGTGGCTTCGTAGGCAGAAAACAGATGTAAGTGACTGAAGGTCTGTGGTAGTGAAAGAAAGCAGAGGAATTGCTGGCTAAGGAGGTAATAAGGATAAGCAGGACTGTGACAGAAAAAAACGCATTGTGAACACAGTTTAGCCAATATCTGGAAATGCTGATTTTTCAGGATGGAAATGGGGTCTGGAGCTGGGGAAGTGCTGGGTCTCCCCCAACGTCTCTGATGGGGGATTCATAAATTTCATCCTGACTGGGACAAAATAATGAGAAGCACAAAAAAGAGAGTGGAAAGCTCTCAAAATTGGGTATTTTCCCGCCTTTCCAACCAATCTGGTATTTTTCTTCCTTGAAGAATATTATCAAACACAGAAATCAATGTGAAAGTCACCTTGTAGGGTTGCACTTCTTCTAGCACAGGAGCTGTCTCTGTGCCGGGCTGGGGTTTATGAGTTCCCAATTCACCAGAGAGTCCTGCTCCAGGGGTAGAGGTTTTACCCAAAACAAGAGTTGCCAGTCGAGAAAATCACCCCGTCTTGAGCTTCAACCCCTCCCCGTGTCCCAGCCCCAACGCAGATTGTGCCTTAGAGATGTGAACTCATCCCGCACCCCAGCCCTCCTCCCAGCACCCCTTTTGCATCCCCCCCCCTCCGGGGCACGTCTCCTTCGCTCTGCAGCACCCGCGTCCCACCATCCGCCGTGTTTTGGGCTGGCCTTGGGGACAGCCTGCCCTTGGGGACAGCCTGCCCTTGGGGACAGCCTGGCCTTGGGGACAGCCTGGCTTGGCTTTTGCTCTGGCACGAGGCAAACCACCTCTCCGCGCTGTTGCCCGGAGGGAAGGAGTTGGGGACACTCAGGGTGCGGGTCCCTTCGCCCCAGCCGTGCCGTGCCACTCATTGGTGCTCTGGGAGCCAAAAGTTGGCTCCCTGCTCCCCGTGGCCGTGGGAGAGCCTTTGTAGCCGTGGGCATCCCGCGTCTGACGCCGGCCATGGAGCCCTGTGGCACCCACCCGTGGGGAGAAGGGCTCGGGAGTGGGGTGCCCCACGGCGTTTCAGCTCCGCCGGGCTCCCGGTGCTTTCCTCCCCCTGGCCCATAGCAGGGAAGCCACGTCCTGGAGGTGTCACCTGCCACGGTGTGTCCAAACACGGGTGGCAGTGGCAGGATTTGTCCCACGTGCCCGTCCCCATCTCCTTCTTGCCAAGGGCTCCAGGGAGCAGCTGCCCCGGTGTGTCCCAACCGCCCCGTGCCACCGGGCACCGTGATGGGCCCCGGGACTTCATCCCTGCAAGAGATTCCTCCCACCATCCCCACCATCCCCATCGCCCCCCGCTGCCCACCGAGGGGCTGCCCCTAAAAACCAGACCCCGGGGGCA
>VWZG01010229.1:0-16883 GCA_013396735.1 Grallaria varia
CCAACTCCTTCCCTCCCCAGACCCAGGACCCTTCGCCCGCGGGGAGGAGGAGGGCAGGCGATGTCCGCGGTGCCGCTTCGCCCCCTCCTCCGCGGGCCCTTCAGCCCCTCTCCGCGGGAAGGGACTGGGACGGACAGCGGCAAACCCTGGGCAGGGGACGGGCAGGCGCGCAGGGGGCCCGGCCGCGTTTGCTTTGCTCCGGCACTGACACATCGGGCGGGTTCGGGGCGGGCACGGCAGCATCTCCCGGGGCCGCCCGCTCCCGCCTGCCCGGCTCCCGCAAAGCTGAGCCTCGGCGCGAAGGGAGCCCGTCCCTGCGCGGGTCCCGCAGCTGTGCTGCCGCATCCCGGTCGGGGCTCCCCTCGCCCGCCGCTCCGCCTCGGAGCCGCTCTCCCAGCACCTGCCTTCCCTTCTCCCAGGCGGGCGGCGGCGCGACCGAGACCGAACGGCGAGACCTGCCGGGACAGAGGTCCCCGCCCGGCGCCCTGCGGACAGCGGGCTCCTGCCGGCACCACCGCTCAGCTGCCTGGCGCTGAGGAATCCCAATCCATGCCTTCGCGAACGCCTAAACCACCAGCCTGGTTGTCAGCAGCTTCCCCTGAAAGCCCTGAAGCCCACGGCACGTTCCGGGCACACAGGGGAACAGACTTGTTTCAGAAGCCGGAATTGGGGGGCAGGGGCTGCAGCTGCTGTGGCAGTGTCCGGTTCCTGGCCAAGTCAGAAGGCTGCTCCTCACTCCTCCTCAGTGGATGTGGACAGAAGGGCAATATGGACCAAAGCACTTGGCATCCAGCACTGGATGTGCTAGTCAAGACATACCCACAGCATATCATAGACAGCTCACATTTGGGTGCTGGGGAACACCAACACCCAATATCTCATGCATCCAAAAATACCCAGAGTCCAAAAAGCAGACTCAAAACATGACTTAGCTCCTGCCTTCCTCCCAGAGATAAAATCTGGCTTGTTTTTCTGTGGCCAGTGGCAGCACTGACTGCTGCTACCATACACCAGTCAGCCAGGCATTTTAAGGACAGAGACCCCATGACCATCCCTGAACTCCTTTGTGTTTACACATCCACTCATCCTAGGTGTGCATATTATTTGGCAGAGTCAAACTTGATGCTTAACAACTTTAAAAAAAAAGAAATGGAATCTCAAGGCCCTATGCCTCTTTGCTTCATGCTTCAAGTTTTACCTCTAATAAAGATACACATAAGAGAATTACAAGTCACATGTTCCTTTGGAAGACAGTGGCATATCCATGTAGCAGGAATCAAAACTTTTAATTCTCCCCAACAGTGAGTTTCTGTGAACTAGCAGCCCAGCAGAAAGCAATCACAGACAGTTTCATTATGGCTTTCAGTTGATTATCCAAATTATAGCTGAGAGCAGAGGGCAGCCTTTTTATTATCATCATTGCTGTACAACTAGAAAATGCTGATGAAGCTCCACAAGAGCAGAAATTCAGTTTTTTGATGGCATTTTTCATTTTTATAAGTGTTCTCTTGGGCAATATCTTGGTTCCATTTGACACACAATGGGGAACGGGTACATAGGTAGGAAGGGAGAAGATAAGAAGAGGAAAATGAGGCAGCTCCTCATTTCAATTAACCTATCAGCTCTTGTAGCCTGGTTCAGGTTTTGCCACTCCTCCAGATGTATCTAATTCTTAGAGCCTGGCTGTAAATAAAGCTGTATTTGCTACACTTGGGACACATAAAATCCAATTAAAAGCCAGGTAGACATCTGTTAGCTTGCTCTGTGCTTCTGTTTCCTTTTTGTTTTTTATGAATATGTAGCAGAGCAACCAGAACAGGATTAAATATGGTGTAAGTGCAAATACAATCGATAAGCTTATTACTCATCTCTTCATTACTGTATAAGAGTACAGTGCATCCAGCACTATTAGTGACAGAAGCTGTTTCTGCTCAAAATTTACTGTGCCAAACCCTGGAGACTAAAAAAGAAAGTGTTTCCTGCCCCTAAGAAAATGCCTTTGTTGTTAAAAACCTCTTAAATTATTAGAAATCACTTTACCTTTAATCTGTGTGCAGAAGTGTCCATGAAGCCCCACCATACTAGACAGGTCTGCTTGGGGTTCAGCTAATCCCTGCTCCTGGCTCCAGAGGATACCCGTACAGGCTGCCAATATGTGTGTCCTTGCAGACATACCTTGCACCCGTTGAGGCACTGTCAGATGGGATGCAGTGGTTCCTGGTAGCAGCAGAAAGTAAAAAGCTGATAAATATTTCTGCATTTGGTTCTTTCACTGCTGATTGTCAGCATACACTATTTACCTGGACAAAATGCCTTTGTGAAGGATACTGTGACTTTTAAGACTTTAGAAAAGGACTGAGTTTCCTTTTTTGCCCTTGTCCTTGTTAGACGACTCAGCAGACTTTTGCAAAGAGCTTTTCAGCCCAGGCTCTAGGCAGGGACAAAGCCAGAGAGCACTGACCTTACCCTTGGCTTTGCTGGTACCAAAGCAGGGCAGGAACCTCCTGCCCCTCTTGTCATAGGACCAGCACACCACGCCTGGCCCTCGACACTTCTTGCTTGAAGCAGCAAATCGCAGTTCTGTCTGCACTGCTGACAAGTCTCCAGCCCCCAGGACGGCAGGGGTGGGGGCCCAGCACAGGTGACTGGCTCCTGGTGCTGGTGGGCAGCCTGCCAGTCCCCCCCAGCTGGAGGCTGTGCTACCTCGGGCACTGCTCGAATTAGCAGTGACCCCTGATAACAAACTGCCTGAGCGAAGGGGAGCTGTGGACCATAAGGTGGTTTGCAGCAGCACAAGACTGTGCCTTACTACCTGTCATGAGTGCAGGGACAGACAGACATCACGTTTGGCATCATGATGCAGCCCCCAGCGAGCTCCAGCACAGCAGCCCCCCTGTTACTGACACAAAAGGAGATCAGCATTTCCCCCCCACAGAAGACAGAGCTGCACCAAGACAGATGTGTGTCTGCTTCCCCCCATGGCCAGGGTTTGCCTTCCCACTGGAGAGCTGCCAGGCTGCAGGCTGCCCATGCCGCAAACCCCAGCACCAAGACTGACCTTGTGCAGCGGGACCGGGGGGTGCTCCCAAATAAGAGCCCAAGGCCCTTGCTGCCACAGAGGAAGGAGGGACCCAGCAGGCAGGGAGACAGAGGGACTCTTGGCTTTTTGTGAGCAGGCAGGGCAGAGTGAGAATCACTGCTGGCATTTGCAGAGGGACCCTGGCACCCAAATCCTACCAAAGAGCAACAGGAGCAGGGGCAAACATTTTCTCATGTGCCCAGGTGATTTAAAGGCTGTGGCCTGGCAACAGGAATGCAGATTTAAATTATTTGAATGCTTTTCACCATGGATGCCTTGCTGAAATTCCCTTCAAAATCCTACCTTACATCAATACAATTTGTTTTTATATTTACCTGTACAATTACACACCTTAACATATTGTAGGAAAACAAAGCCATTGCCAAAATGTAGTCATATCCAAAGAGCTACACGGAACAACCAGACAACTTCTGAGTGAATTAATCCAAAACTGTGACACAGACTTCAGCAACACCTCACACAAGTGCTGCAGTTTGTAAAATGCTACCAGGAGTTCAGGTAAGACCAAAGTAAAATCAGGAAGAGTGGCTGCTTTTAAAACTAATCTTGCCAGACTCCTCAGTTATTACTTAACAATATTTGTACATATAAGTGCACACAGAATGTACACCATTAGTTTTCCTTGGTATCCCCAGGTGCTGGGCCCCCCTTCTCTGAGGCACAGTTGCTATTCCGAAGGGATGTTCCTGTGCTGCAGTGCCACTACCACAGCGTGCAGAGTTAGGATCAGGCCTGGCCCAAAGGTGCAGAAGGGTTGGTGGGGGGATGAGGACAGGTTTCAGCCATGCCACAGCCATGGCTGATCTTCAGATCTCCTTGCTGTGATTCACACAGTGCTGAGATAAGGAGAAAGCAGTGAAATTCCTTACATTTTCTTTTCTTGGGGGGTATAGTGCACCTGAAATGTCTGAAACTTTACAGATAGGTAGTTTTTGAAACACATCATGTTGTGGTTTTTTCTTTTCTTTTCTTTTTTTTTTTCATAGGTCCTTGAAAACAGTCCCCTTAGTGAAGCTGACATGATAAATTAGTATGGCCCTGGCAAAGCCTTCACTCTTCATTGGGCAAATACTTATTTATGGACTTTCAAACTGTGGCTTATGTAACAACAGGGTGAGTGACTTTCAAAAAAACCTCCTCCATGTATTGACCTGATAGAGCCTAATGGGTCCTTCAGAGCAATTAGGATTTATTGTGTTAGCGTCTATTGTGAATAGAGACCATTTTAAAAACATATGTTATTTACCCAGAAAGCAGTAATGACTGTTTAAATACAGTTAGATTGTTTCTGAAACTCTTGCTGCTCTATACCCCGCAAAGAAGTTACTGCAAGTATTTTTCAGAGTTAAATACTTTACTCCACTGGGATTTCCAAGCAGGGTGATTGTATCGCATGCATATTTGTATGCTTGTAATTGCAAGTGAAACGAGCTCTCTGGAAAACAGCAAACTGAGCAGCCTCGAAGCATGGAATCTGAGATTTTTTTTTTCTTCAACCAAGGGGCCAGTGCTTGCTACTCGAGTGGTCTAAGCAGCTCAGGCCTTTTCCTAGCTGAGAAAGCAGGGCATTTCCCAAGAACCACATGAGTTTTGCCCTGTCTGATCCCAAAGTCCAGCTAAAGTGTCCGTAGCAGCCATGAAGCTGTGGTTTGCCCCACAGCACATCTAACCCACTGCATGCACTGAGGTGGGACCATCACCACTTCCCTGTGACCTCCTGGGGATTGGCATGCAAGAAGACAAGTGTTGGCTTCTGCCGACTGGTGCAGACACAAGAAGCCCTGGCCAGGCTCCTGGCTTCACCAGCTCTGACCTCATGAGTAAAACAAAACCCCAGCTCATACACGGGAGCTATCAAGTGCCTCTATGAAATAATAATAATAATACAGACTAATAACTGCTTGATTTCTCTTCAGACCAATGCTGTTTCAATCAATGCTGCCTCCAAATAGGCATTTCCTTTTTCTGCCCTTTTCCTGCACTCTGCTCTGCTGTGAGACCTTCAGGGTGAAACTGCCAAAAGCAGTTGGCAAAATGCTTTCCCTGCCCTGCTTCAGGTCACAACCTTTGGAAACTTGTTTCCATTTGCTTGTTTTACACCAAAATTAAAATATTATCTGTTACAGTTCCAGTATCTTATTTCCAGAGACAGAAGTACTAAGCAGTTTTCCATCACAGCAAAAAGAGGGACAGTTTAGAGGAATCTCTGGGTGAAAATGTTATGGCAAATATTTTGGAGGAGGAAGCAAGTTTGCAATGGCCAATGAGCAAAATTGTCTGGAGAACAGAGTCAAGCAGCCTGGACTGAGGCTAGCTGAAACTTGCAATTTCTGTTTTATGGAAAATTCCAGCATTAAAAACCAATGTAAAACAGGCAAGCTGCCCACACTTCTGAGAAATCCTGCAGCATCACAAAAAGCTAGGAGGATTTTTGTCACAAAGTGTGAAAGTCCTAGAAGCCCCCTGCCCAGGGAGGCCTCGAGAGCACAGGATTGGGGAGGTCCTGGGACATGGAAATCCTGGGGTGCCGGGATCTTGCTGGGAAACTGGTCAGAATTCAGCCAGGAATCTGCCTGGAGAGTACTTGTCCCTTAGGTCCTGCCTGGCTTTCTGAGAAAGTTGGTCAGTCAAAACAGAAATGTTTCCAAGAAACGTTCTGTCTCTGCTGAACTGGCACTTTACAAAGAAATTGCTCTCA
Source organism: Grallaria varia (assembly GCA_013396735.1). Taxonomy (NCBI): domain Eukaryota; kingdom Metazoa; phylum Chordata; class Aves; order Passeriformes; family Formicariidae; genus Grallaria; species Grallaria varia. Next base: position 5,799 of record VWZG01010229.1, read on the forward strand.
GTTTGAACATCTGCAGTTACGGGTGGTCTCTCTTGGCCTTAAAATTCTATGAATTGGTGCAAAACACATGATAATGGTTGCTGTTAAAAGCAACTTCAGTCTGTGTTCAGAATAGTTCACATTCAGTCTGGCCTTTTCTGAAAATACAGTTTTGTATAATCACAATAGGTTTCAAACACATAAACCCATTTTGACTGCATTTCTTCACTAGCCTCTCAAGATGCTGTGATCAAGACTTTCCAGATGCAGTGATTCTGGACTCTCTTGAGGCAACCTCAAGGGATCTTTATTTCCAGAAATTTGACTCCTTTACAACATGCCACATTGCTCACTCAAGACCAGAAGCAATAAAAAAATGACACATTTGAAAGCTTTATCCTCTATGTGTACTTATCTATAGTACCCTAGAAAGAGAATGTTCATATACAATACACACATGCTGTGTTTTCATGTTTCCATGAACCAGAAAGTATCAAAGCCAGAGACCTCCTGAAACAATGTCCTCTCCCTGACCTTTTAGGCATTCTTGCTAACATCAGGCACTTCAGATTTTCCCTATCTGCTTTTGACGTCCTTGAAGTGCTTGACACAGGGCTGGAGAAGTATTTGGAGCTAAGATTTAGTGACTCTTGTCATTCACATCAACTTATGTTGAAATACACATTTAAATCCCTGCATAATCAACACTTATTGGACACAAATAAAAAGAGCCAGAAACAGATGAAAAGGCAATTAGCACTAGCTGGAACTATACACATTTTGATTACTTCCTTCTTCAGGTCATTCATCGGATAACATAATACACAGGTCAAAGTGCTTTTGGAAAGGGTGCTGCTAGCAACCTTCACATTCAGGTATTAGATGTGAAGAATTAACACGTGCAAGTGACCTTAACATGCTCTAGTGGAATGGAAACAAGGAGGAGTACCTGCAGCAGGAGCCAGAATTGTCTTTTTCCAGCTCAAGACTGAGGGGTTGATTTCATTTCCCAGCTCTCCATGACCATAAGGGCAGGGACTAGTGTTACAGAATTGGAGTGCATCAAGAGATTTGCTGGCCAAAAGAAGGAATCCATCCCCGAAATCCTGTACCTCACTACCATGTGCAGCAACATCAAGGACACAATGATGTTACCCTGCTTGGGATATGTCTTGGTGATGCCAAGTGCTCCAAAATATTCCACAAGTGCTTGCATGGAGTTCCCAAAAATATCTGATGACCAGGTTGTGAAGTCCTTTTACAGGCTCTTTTCACCAAACTGATATAATCAAACTGATTTTGTATAAGCAACAAGCTGACAAAAAAGGTGGCACAACTGCTGCAAAGATGGGTTCACACAGGACAGCACCTTCATCATGGCATGAAAACAGTGGAGTGGTTTAATGGTTCAGGTTTTTGCTCAGCGAAGTCTGTCCAGCTGCAGGAGAATTCACGCTGCATGTATTTCCCTTATGCTGGTGAAATTAACTGTTCCACTATTTGGGACAAAGGGGCAGCTGAGCCCTTCTCCACGACTCCCACACACTGGCACTGCCATACCCCCAGCCATTACACCGTCAGGAGACAGACAGGATTCCACTGGCTGCACTCAGAGAAATTACTGTGCGAGCTTCCACCTGTGCCAGGTGCTGAAAGTACCTGCAGTACAAACTGCTCGGGCTGAGCAGCCCCAAAACACACAAAATGGGAGAAAGTACAGTAATTCTCCTGGTTTTTGCAGGCAGAAGAGTTCTCTGATTTGCCCCTACGGCCACAGAGAGATGGGAAATCAACCATTCAGTGCTAAACTGGAAAAAGACAATTGTGGCTCCTGCTGCAAATGCTGCTCCCTGTTTCTGTTCCATTAGAGCATGAGACTGACAATCTCTTGCACTGTGCTGTAGGGATACAAGGCTGCAGCCCCTTCGGTCAGGGCCAGACTGATTGTTCTGGAGACAAAATCTCCTGATAGACAAGCAGTCTGGAGGGGAACAAGGCAGATCCCTTACCTGGGCTGGCCTGGCTGCATCCTGACAGGACTAAACATTCCTCTTTGAATGAGGAAGGGAGAAAGCAAGGTGAGAAGACAGTGTAATCCTTTCAGCTGAGACTCTGCCAAGGATGTTGCTAATTAGCAGAGAGAGGATGTGTTGTGGCTGGTGAGAGACAGACACGTTCTGTGTTGCGAGACAGTGCCTTCAACCAGCTCTATCTGTGAGACACATACACTGTGAGCTCCCTGATCGTGTTTGTATTGTGGGAGCCACCCCAGCAACACCAGCTGAGTCCTTGATGCCTGCTGTGCTGCCCACAGCCTCATGTGAAACCCGTGACGGGATTCTGGACAGACAGAAGATCTTGGTTGTGAATCTTATTTTCACTGTTCTAATACAATCAAACCTATTTTGTATAGCCATACAGAGTGGCTGTGGCTTCCAGGTCATGGAAAAAGACTGGTACTGGAGCGGCATCTGCATTTCCTATGCTATCTCTTGGGTATCTAAGAGATAGGAGAGTGCTGTAGTTGTAGCTAACAGAGGAAACAAAGAGGTATTTTCAACTTCTACCAGCAGGGAGATTGTGGTCCTGAACTCTGTGGGTGTGTGTCTGTGTATCTTGCATGCTGCAGTTTGGAAACATTTCCAGCTGAGACTACTAAATTTGGTCAGTTGGTGTCTGCTCTAAATTTACTGAGCTGAATCTGCAACGGCCCGGTTTAAGTTTTTGGGAGTGTCTGTGGTTGTGCTTGAGATGAGCACTCCTGTATTCAAGGACAGCTGTAATGCACATCTATTATCTGAGAAGAACCAACAAACTAACCATCAGGCTCCACAGCTTTCTTCTTTGTGTCTCTGTGTACTTTCCATTTGGCCTAAGATGCCCTGAATTTCTCCTCAATATTTAAGCTTGTTTATTTGAGGTCTAACTTGCCTTAGGGCTCTTTTAAGCTGGTATATCCCCAAGGCATAGTTAACTCTGTTGGACTAAAGCTAGTATGGGCAGCTCAGGAGATGAGCTGAGACTGCCAACAGCAACAGGCTGATCTCTGCAGAAGTAGAGATTAAATATATTCAGCTGCACACTAATGCAGCTCCCCAAGACATTCCCAAGGTGTGCTGGGTCAAAACGTGCTGTAGGAAGTCCTGTGTGTGCCAGTGAAGGGCTCGGTGTGCCTGAGAGCTGGCACAGACACGAGGGGAGGTGGAGGTGAGTGTTTGCACGGGCTGCTCTTCAGCCTGAGCACACTTCTCACCATCGCTAAGCTGATGGAGTTGCTACCAAGGTCTTTCACGAAATAGGTGGTAAAAACCTGCGCAGGTGATTATTTTACGAGCCAAGGGGGAAACAACAGAAGCAAAAGAGAACGGCAGCGACCTCCGAGTCTCTGCTGTGGGAGGAGGGGCAGGCACAGACACACGGAGGCCTCAAGGTGTGTCGTGCCAGGCTGCAAAAAGGGACAGGGCTGCTTTAAAGGTCCTGGAGACGACCGCGGTGCCGACACCAAAACCATCCCCCTGTCCCGGCTGCAAAGCACCTCCTGTAATGGGCTACGAGCTTTGGAGGATGCAATGCAATTTACCTGGCACAAAGGGAGGCGGGGGGGCCGCGCCAGCCGCGGGTGAGGGAGCGCCCCGGGGCCCGTTCCCGCAGGGGGAAGGGGCGGCGGCGAGCGCGGGCACAATTCGCTGGAGAGCACGGCGCTCTTTGCAGTTTGCCCACTAATTACTATTAAGCCCTGGTTCCTCTTTGTGTTCCGAGGGGCGGCTTCAATGTGGCACTGCTTCTTGGGCCTTTCATGCGGCCGGGCTAACCCCTGAATAGAAGGCTCGCCCCCCTCGCTGCCTCCCTCTCCCTTTTTATTTCCCCCTTTTGCTTTTCTGATAGTATTTTCTGTCCATGTTGTGTAAGGCCCTAAATGAATCTTGACTGCCCCTACAGCCGACTGGAGACGCACAAAGGCGGCCCATTCCAGAGGCCGCAGCGCCATTGTGTGCCCGAACAATGCACTAATTGGCGGTGACAATGGTGCGGCCGGGGCAGCGCAGGGGCCGGGCAGCGCGGGGGGAACACGGGACGTGGGTCCTTTCCAAGCGCTGGGGCGGGTCACTGAAGAAAAGAGAAGTGTGAGGAGCGAGAGACACAGAAACACGCTCCCTCCGCGCCCCGGCCGGTCCCCAGCACTCGGCTCCAAGGGCCCCGCGCATTCCTGCGACAGAGAAGGGTGAAGCGAATCATGTGCGTGCGCGGGTCTGCAGAGAGACACCTGCACGCTAAAAGGGTCATCCCAGTCTCCCAGGCTGTCTCACCATCCCAGAGACTGAAGGGCTCATGTGACGAGGACACCACTGAGATATCCATGGGAGAAGATCACAGGCAAAGCCAAGGAGGTGCTGGTGCTGCAGCAATCCCCTCGCTCACCTCTCACTGAGTGAGCTCAACACACCACGTTTTGCACGGGGACAGCGGGACACAAGGACAGGGTGTCCTACAGCACCTGCTGGGGTAGGTGGTGGCCATGTGGAGTAGGAGCCTGTGGTGCTCTTGGGAGCAGGGGAATGAACCTGGGCCACATCCCCAGCACCAGCGAACCTGAGGACAGGGGAATGAAAGCAAGAGCAGGTGCCATGGGACTGTAGTGTTCATAGCCACTGTAACATGTCCTAGCCCTCAGTATGGGCCAGCCTAGTCTCACGCTGAAATGCAGCAGAAGCGAGCCCACGGACTCTGAGAGCTGCCCCAGTACAAACTCAGCCCTGTTTGCAGGCTAATGCATCTGACAAGTGAGGGACAGATTTCAGCTTTATTCATTAGCTCTTTAAGATAAAATCTGGGACAGAAAATGGCATGGACAATGAGAAAGAAGTATGGGAGGCTCATCCAGTCACCTAGGCTCTAAATTAATTCAGACAGCTAACAGACATGGGGTCAGATGCTGAAGTGCTCAACACCTAGCCATGTGTTTTTTAAACAGCTCCCTGAGAGAGCAGTGAAGACCAGCAGGTGTGGAGCACTCTGGTTCCTGACAGAGAAAGAAGCAGGCCAGCAACAACAGCCAGATTTGTGAAGGGCTCTGAAATGTCCCTTCTCAACAGAGATGCTTCTCTTATTTGAAGTTGACTGATTTTTGAGCAGCATTGTCCAGAGCAGGGTCAGGAAGCAGGGAATTCTCCTAGCCCTTGCAGGACAGCTGTGGGGCTGCTATGATGGGGAACACCTCTGCTAAATGCCTTGATGAAAAATAATTACCTCCGGTGTTTGGAAAGAAGCAGGGAAACACCTTCCCATATAGTGACATCTAACCAGAGAACAACTACATAGGTGGAAGACTAAGTCCCATGTATTGGCATGGCTGGGAGAAGAAATCTCACCATAACGTCATGAAGAGCGGAGACAAAGAGCAGGGAGGACAAACTGGAGACCCAGGGACAGCAGGCACCGTGCCTGTATCTAAACTCCCTGGTGTTCTGACTGATTGAGACTGGCGTTTCAGTTTGGTCCACTACATATAAACACTGAGCTCAGCTGAGAAGTCTGGTCCTGCAGCCAAAACGTGGAGGGGAAGCCTACTGTGAGCCCAGCGAGAAGCAGAGTTGCAACAGCGCAGAGCTGGCAGTCTGCAGAGCTCACGGAAGGCTGTGTAGAAGCCCCAGGACACTGTAGTCTTGGCCTTTTCACCTCATGGACACCCTAAGCACAGCATTTTTCTTAATGTAATCTCTCAGATTTTATGGGTCCTTGTCAGCATTTCTATGAAACACCACAGGACATCCCTGCTGCTGGGAAGAATCCCCATCTCTCTCCACTCATTGCAAGGTGGACTTACCAGCTGTGTTCAGCTCCTATAATTTAGTGGTGGCAATGTCCTCCCTGAGACAAAATCTCTAGTTACCTCCTTTAAACATAGTCAATGTGCTTCTGCTTACCCTCCCCTAGGCCTCCACACAACTCCTGCCGACAGCTATGGAAACATTCCCATGGATTACCACAGGTGCTGGAGGAGGGCCTTATATAGTGAGACTTCTCTGCCTCCCCTTTGCCCTAAGCCCTTCACAGAAGTACTTTATTGTTTTATGACAGCACAGTAACACTTGACATAAATCTCTGAGCACAGCTAACAGTGTCAATACTGTGTAAATACCTACAGTAGAGACCTGTATTTTATTATGCTTTTGCCCTCTTTTACCTATTATCACCCAGGGTTAACTCTGTGCTAGCTGCACGTGTATTTCACAAGGAACGTGCCCATTTTGTACGCTGCTACAGCTCATGTCTCTAAACACTGAGACCCCCAGCTCTGGTTCTTCCACAAACTGCAGCTTTCATTGGAGTCAGCAGAGCATGGATCTGCTTAAAGGATCGATCACGTTGTCTGTTAAATCAGAGACAAGTGCTCTTCAGAAGTGCAGAGTCCAACCCAGAAGAGGACATTTTGCAATATGTACACAACAAACAATATTCACCAGTGTCACAGGCAATTGCGTGCCAGTGTCTGATGACAGAATGCTGCTGGGGTCTGTTTTCCATCCTAACCTTGTTCCCATGGAAGTCTGTACCTCCTGCTCTGAGAAATCAGTGGGATCACTTGAGGGGAAGGTACAAGTCAGTGAAGAGACACTCCTCACATTTCATGACTTGGTTGCTCCCTTCAGGTACTTTTGCCTGTAGTGTCAGTCAGAAATGAGATTTATACTCTTTAGTGCTAGAAAAGCACTTTAGACTGAATTGCTCCATGCACACTGATTACATCTATTACTTTCTTACACAGATTCAGTAATTTGTACTTTCTTATTTTTAAACAATACTAACAATTCCTTCTTATTTACCTCTAAATACATAATATTGTACCTACATGATAAATACCTCTGAACTTTCAAGTCAATAAAAGTTCAGCCCTTAACACAAGTTCTTATCTGTCTTCTCTTGCTTTCCAGATGAGGCTTACAACTTCATTTTTAATATCTAAATGAATGCTAATGACTCAAACTCAATTATAGAAAATCCAGTCATTTACTATAAACAAGGGACCAACTTCTTAGCATGTTTACAGCCTCAATGCCAAGTTTTATATTTGTCTACACTTAAAATGCATGGAATTTACTCCTGCTTGCCTTGTAGACTTTGTCTGGTTTTAATTGTGACACTTGATTATCTGAGATGCTTTTCACCACCTTCTCATAATGGTAATACTCAGGCCTCTACATGGGACCATTATTTTGGAGAGTATTTAGTTAAACAAGACCTCTTTTAACAAGACAGTCCAGAGCTATGTACACACAGTCCCAGAATATTTTCATTTGCCCTCAGCGTGCTTTCAGTGAAAAGGTATGGTAAGCCTCAGACTGGACGGTCCCCTCTCAGTCCCTAAGGAAGGGAGGATGGTAGCTCCATTTGGGTGATTCCGTTACTGTAATCAGGACTGTATCATACACAGAGACAGGCATGATGTTATGGAAAAAGTTAAAGAAAAAAATAATTTGTTTCCTTGAGCCTGGAGCAGAGTTCTGGTCAAGGAGACATTTTAGACACTGTCCTCAGGACTTCACAAACTTTTGGACACTGTCACTTATTCCCAAAAGAAGAGCTGCATTCCAGTTCTACCACCTTTCAGAAAACCAGTCAACTTTATGTATTAAACCAAATACATTTAATTTTGGTCTAAGAGCTCAAAGAGTAGCTTTTCAAAAATGAACTGTCCTGACCTTTCAGAGAAGATCTGGAGCTTGGATTGGCATGCTCTTCCCAGGGCTCCCTAGGCCCCATGGTCTCTGCTCCGTGGGGATGCTTCTTCCCACCACCTCTTACAGGGTGAAGTGAGGAGGGGAGGTAGCAAAGAAAGGGGAAGGAGATGTCATAACAGAATTTGCTCACCTTGTAAAGCAAATAAGGTGGAAGAGAAGGCCTTGCACATGGTTTTCTTGTGCAACTTGTGTGGCCTTCATCAAACATTAACTCCTTGCTTGTAGCTGATTTCATCACAGGGATGAAGTCCAAAGATTCCTGCAAGACAGAGGATTGACATTCCTGATGGACTTCCGGTCTTTCAGACGAGGGGCAGAAGGACAGGGAGGGAGGGGATATATCCTCCTCTTTGAAAGCCACCAGAGCATAGGGCTGGGTTTGGATTTCCATGGGGGCTCTCAGCAGGGGGTTTAGGCCCATGAGCTCCACCAGGGCTCAGTGCTGCAATCCTTAGTCACCAGATCCATGGCTTCATGGAGCTACAGAAGCAACCAAGGAGAGCAGGAATCATGCCTGCTCCTACATCCATTGGGGGAGAACCTTTACAATATAGGCAAAATCTCGCCCTTCCTGCCCCTCAGTGGTGCCTTCTGCTGAGAGATGCCTCCCTTAGTTAGGATTTAAAGCCCTGGGCTTGGACCCTTCTGGCAGAGGTCCATGTGACAGCCATGCAGTGGGGAGCTGCTTCCTCTGTGCCTCCCAGAAGCTCTGTAGTCAAAGGTGCCTGAAAGCCACAGCTCCCAAAAAGCTCCCCTGGGAGCTTTTGAGGGGGTCAGCACCATTGAAAAATCCAGATTTGTGGCTTTCCAAAAACTCTTAACAGATTAAACCAGGAATCCAAACCCAAAGAGTCTGATACAGATACTGACAGTAATTCCAGAGCCTCCTGGCTGAGACTCAAGAAGTATCATAATTTCCTTAGATCTGGAAGACTTTCACAAGCAGATTAGCATTTTTAAGAAAACTATCACTCTTCCAAAGCTTGTCCTACTCATGGTACAGTGCTCACCAGAAGGCAAATTAAAAAGGACGAGTAACTTTTTCTTAGTGTTTATTGAGAGTTGCCTTTTTACACGAGGGATTGGTGCTCTGATGCTGTCACAAGTGAACCCAAATAAACCCTACTCAAGTGTCAACAAGCAATTCAACTCAGTGAATTTATATTATAACATTAGTACACATTGATAATAAATTAAGACTATCACCTAGAAGTTCCAGATAATTTAAAAAAATCCTTGTCAAAATTAAAAAACCCAAACCAACAATGCAAACACAAGAACAATGGAACACGCATAATGATGTTTCATATAAGTTAACAGAGTAGCACACACACAATAATGGTTTTCCAAAAAACTTGGGGTGCACTGCCAGCAATGCTAAAATTCACTGTAAGTGCTGCAGGTGAGCTGGTGCTCCGGGAGGAAGGAAAGCCCTGGCTGCCAGGGACCATACCAGCCACCGTGCTCTGCTGCCCATGCTAGGCCTTCCCTGGCTTTTAACTGTCTCCACTGAACTAAAGGTGATTTGGAAGCTGCCTTTATCAATTAATACCCATCAAACACACATTTTGCTCACGACTTACTTTTGCTTAGCTCAAGTACAGCAGGGACTGGCATAGGCTAACTTGGTATCACAGGTATGTATCGACTGCATTAAAAATCAGCCTGAAAGCACACTTGAGTTTAAGCAAAATCGACTTGGTATACAAGTGCACAAGCAAAACCCAAACAAATCCTTTTTCCACCAAGACAATGCTGTGTATTCAGGATTTATATTGGTTTAACATGTGGATCAGACAGGAATAAATAAATAATTGAGCCACTGACATTTGTGCACATAGACAAAGTTTACTACACTTTGGTCCTAGACACCTTACAGCTCTCCAGGCCTGGATACCTCTGATGTCGACCACAAGTGGCACCTTTGCAATTTGGATTAGTGGCCACCCAAAGGAATTTGGGCAAAATTGGCATTTTAAGATATGACTTGGGCCAGTGTGGGCACACCAGGCTTTTCAAGGAAAGGACTTTGCACATTATCTTCCAGGCTGTCTCCTTACTGTACTGCTAAAATGCAGTGACAGCACTGTCACTGTCAAATGGGATTCAGGCTACTGGCATCAAATGTGGACTTGTAGAATCACAGTCAGTACGGACATGTGCTCCAGGCTGACACATGCCACATACTTCAGCAAATAATGCTAAAATTTAAACAGGTTAACCCTCTCTCTAAGGTAAGGCTGACCAAACCCTCACGGGGTTAGCTTCTATGGAACCAGCCTGCATTAAAATTGAGCTTTGAGGAAATGCCTTCACTCCCACAGCACTGGATCCAGCTGTGCATGTGAGTAGGGAGTGCTGTATGGGAGTTCCTCGAAAAGTGGTGGACTGGCCAGTGGCTCCAGGAGGAACTGCATGTGACCTGACCCTGTTTTCATTCCCAGTACTTGCCATTATTATATACGCACCTCTTCTGAAGGTCTTGCATAAGCACAACTGCATTTCTGGCTGAGAAGCCCAGGTAGTCTCAAAAATACAGATAATTAAAACCAACACCACCTCCATGCTATCCTCTCTCACACTGCCCTCTCAAAGCATAGACAGTAAACAAATTTTATGCTTATCATTCCTAGCAAGATGGAAACTCTCATGAGGAAGGGTTTCAAGCTCCAATGCCAAACACATTGCATCATGGCAGAGCATTTCTAACAAAATTATACACTTTTAAAAATTTAAGGCACCAAAATGAGCAAAAGTGAGGAGGACCCATGCAGCTTGGTGTCTTCAGAGCTGGTGTATGCAGCCTGAAAAGCTCACGTCATGATGGCAGAACAAGCAAACTGATTTACTCAGTTGCTCCTGCAAAAGAGCAGGCATAGCCATGGGAGAGTTTCAGTTGAAGCCTGCAAGTTAATTGAACAGCAGATGCAATCAGGAAATCCAAAACAGGAAGATAGAGGCTAATATACAGTACTGTAAGGCACTCCTACTGGGAAGGGAAAATTGGAAGGCAAATTACGAAGGAGAGAATGATTGAAATCAACTGGTTCAAAACCAACACGATGAGCTATGAAGCTCCAAGTCTGGCTGTAGCACTGTAAGTAGAGACAGGGACAGAAACAGTGAGAGTGAGTGAGTGAGTGAGAGAGGAGAGACTGGCTTGCAGTTGAGCAGCAGGAAAAAAGTGAGAAGATTATGATGATTATTTGATGAATTTCTTTTATACAGATCAACAGTCAGCTGCAATCCAGGCAGTGACCTTGAGAAGCCTGGGAAACTTGGTGGCTTCTGTTGCTACAGGGAAAAAGCAAAATTCAACCGTGTAGCTCCCCTATTTCATTGTAAACAGACATCATCTGCTTTTTTT
>VWZG01010229.1:16968-127078 GCA_013396735.1 Grallaria varia
CCCCTAGGTAGGTCCTTCTTCCCATTAAAGGAAAGGTAGATGGCCAGGGTAAAAAGGAAAACAAACTTGAATAAATATCTCTACAGTGTCCTAGATTAAAATAATCTCAGATTAACAAATATAAGTACCTGTAGAGCATGAAGCTGCAGTCCACTGCAGTGAGGCATCCTATTTGTACACTGATTACAAGTTTTGTTCAAAGCAAAAGCAGTAACAGGATTACAGATCAGTTCCTCCCCAGTCAGCTATGAAAGCATCTTCTCTTTGAAGGAGACAAACAGCATATTTTATTCCTTATTCACAATGAAATGGCATTGTTCAAATTTATAATACAGCATTTCATCTGGCGGGGGGGGGGAGGGGGGGGCAAGAGTGCTGTGCAATCTGCAAAGATCCCAGAAGTTCTCCAGCTGATGCCCATGCCGAGGCCTGCAGAGCAGGTCCACGTGCAGACTGTGGCTGCCCAATGGGTAGAGTAGCAGTGGGGACCAGCAGGCAGCACTGCCAGTCCAGCAGAGACAGCCATGCACAGGTACAGCACTGTTGGAAACCCAAACCCCCGATGGAACTCCAGGCTGAGTCTCTTGCTCACAGATGACTCATGCAAGAAAATGGCCCTTTTAGAGCCGAGTCTTTTCAGAGTTAATAAAGTGAGCAGTAGTTTCAATTTATTCTTTTGCCTTGCAGTCCTGAAAAATTAATAGGGCTTCTTCCTACTGCACCGGCACCTTCTGAGGGCAGGATCAAGCCTTTCATTTTGCTTACAAAACGCAAATGACATCCTGCCCATTCATATGGAATAACTTTTTTTTTGGATAGGAGCTAGGCATCCCTGAGAGAACAGCATCTTCCACATTACGATCTGCTCCTATAGCTACCATGAAGCTGTATTACTTTTCCAAAGTAGAAATGAATGTGTATTCATTTTAGGAACTAGCTGTTTTACAACAACATTGGATATCAAAGCAATTAATCTGATCTGTAATGTACAGTATCCTTTTACATAAAGCTCTGGGCACTGACAACGTATCATAATAACATGCTTTTGCTCTTTGTCATTAGTAATGGCAGTGTTTTTAGATCCATGACTAATTCCAGCAGTTTTGCCAACATCATACTCTTTTTTTTCTTTTTCTGTAGATCTGTTAACAAAGAAACTGTTCTGTAATACTTGTACAAACCCACAGCAGCTCCAGTGCTGTCTATGTTGTTATTCCAGAATTCAAATCCAACATCTAACCACACACAAGTGGTACTTTAGAGATGAGGACATCTATCTAAGTAGGTAACAGTCTGCAATGTCTGAACCTGGATTCTGTTTCTGACAGTGCACACAAGCAGCTTTCTCTAAACTTAGCTGGACATGAACCAGCACTGGAAGGTATCTTACATACCAGAGCATGATGATATGAAAAACACCCCCATTTTTTCTTTAACAACCTAACATTATGTCCACAGATAATTCAAAGTAGTACCTGCCAGATGCTGACAGTTTCAGAGCTACTGGCTTTGCCACAGGACTAGCTGCAGTGACACATGCTGAAAAACATGGGAGCGTACTGTTTATTCAGCCAGCACCAGTGCAGTTCCTGTTTGCATGACTAATTCCACAATACTTCCCCAGTGTTTGCATTTCTGAACACGCAGGGAATTCTTCATGTGGGAATGGATTTGCAAGGAACATTATACCTTTAAGGGTGATAGACAAAATCAACTCATTTCACATGAGGAACAGTGAGCTGAGACAGAGACACTACTGTGTTGGGGAAGTATTAATTTTCGTGACTAAGGTGCATGATTCACCAGGTTTATTAAACATGGGAATCCCTATAGTACTTTGCCAAGAACATAGAAAAACCCTCACTTCCTTCCAAAGAATCCCACTGAGAGAAGGGCTTCTGGAAAAGAAAGGCACTGGTTGTCTAATGTATACAGATATAAACATGCTTCTATATATATATAGTACTTGCACTCAAATTTGAGAAAGCTCAGATTCAGCTACTTTTTCTTTGACTGGAGACTGGAAAAGGTAACCACTTATATTCCAGTACAAAGCAACTCACTCTAGCATTTTACCTTTTAACATAAGCATGACGTACCCTGTTCTTTTATTTAAAATACTTCAGCAATTAGTGAGATGCTTCGATGGTCAAGACTGCTTTCTGCCTTGAATACAACAGTCTGAAGATTATACAGGAAGCAAAGATCAGTATTCTACACTTTCACAAACCTGTGTGAGAGGAGAGGCAAAACACATGCAACTGGCTTTTTTCTCCTGAAATTGTATTAGCTTTTTGTATATAGGTGTATGTGTGTGTGTGTGTGTATATGTGACTGCTTTTATATGTATGTAATACACACATCACTGCAGGGTGTGGAGAAAGAGTTAAGAGTGTGGACTGGAGGGAGGACCATCTCTAACTGCCCACTGGAGGTGAACTCGAAATGAATTAAACATACTACCAGTGATAAGACACGTCTCCCCAGTTAAATTGATCATGTACTTCCCCTTTCACAATACAAGTAATTCACTGTGGTGAACACTTATCTCTATTCCAGCTGTGTGGAGCAGAATCATACCTTGAGGAACTTCACTCTCCACCAGTGAAATCATTACAGAGGCATAAAATGCCTTGAAGATCAACGAGAATGCAGGATACAAGTTGCATATGAGAACAGCAAAGTAGTGTTTCACACTTTTGGAGGTATTTTCTAACTGAAACTTACTGGACTATAAGTTTATCAGGTTCAGGTTAGCAAAACATTTAAAATAAACTTCATGAAATAAAAAAGAAAACCAATGTGGACACTTAAAATGCCTTAAAGTGTGGGACTAGAAGGAAGCCAGAGCCAACACCATGTTACTGGAGAAGAGGACATGGCCTTCCACAGGTCAAGAATAACCAGCTTAAAACTAAGTGGACTTCAGTGACTGAGCTTAACCAATACACCCAGCCTGAACAAAAAGAGTAGGAAGTCTCCTGCTTATCTGAATATGGAATAGTTCACTGGGACGGTTATGAATATATAAACATAACTGAAGGAATTATTCTGCATCTTGTATTTGTAAGCACCTCCAATCAGGTTTGATGGGAGATCCTGTTCTTTCCTTGGCAAGGAGATCCTTTAAAATAGTTCTCTGAAAACATGAGGAAATGGAACCACATGTCCGTATCAGAAAGAGATGGTGGATTTAAAACAGTTCCTGCTCTATTGGGTTCTGCGAAACACCAAACGAGAACCTCTCCCGAGGCTACTAATAAATAAATAATACACATAAATAAGTTGACCATTTAGAATGTAGAATCAATAACATAAAAAATAATGTGGTCATGGCAGCAAATATTTTCTGCCTTGAGAAAAAGTCTTCTCCAGAGGTGGAAAAGAAAGTCGGGTGCTTAATTACCTAGACATAAAGCATTTCAGGTAAACCACATTTTGTATGAGAACTAGTGGCTGGACTTCAATGCAGTTTAGCCATTGGTATTTCAAAGCCAACAAGACCTTATGGCCAATTTGGCAGCTGTTATTCACAGATGAAGAAGGTCAGATAATACTTTCAAAAAAACTTCTGCCTGGCTAAGCTGAGAATTTCCTTGAGCTGGCAGCTGGGAAAAGGATTCTCTTCAGGTTGGCCACTGCCTTAAGGAACTCATGTGTTCTGATATGACAATTCAAACATGTTGCAAGACTCTTCGAAGTTCTCATCCATATTCAGTTGCCTCCAGAAGGACTTCTGCTTCTTCTGCAATTCTTTACGCACACACCTGGGGCATGGCACAGCCTTCACTTTGCACTCAGAGTGGAAGACAGCACCACAGCTTTCACACCTGCAAACACAAATTAGTGTCAAAATTGAATCACAAAATAGGACCAGAGCATGCAATGGGCTTCATGTGGACTGTAAGCAGTAGACATTCCTTGAAACCATTCTGGTAGCTCAAAGAGTGTTATGTTTCAAAAGATTGGCTTTGTAAAAGACACTGGTATTGCCCACACCTCTGCTGGTGTAAAGCTACTCAGGACCATTAAAATAAGTTGACTTGCATCCATTTGCAGTTGCTGAGAATCTGTCCCAGCACTTCTGCCTCACAGATAGAAATTTTTAGAGGGATTAATACTTATCTTCTTAGTAACTAGCATTCGGGTCTATCACAGAATAGACATCAACTTTGTTTTATGAAAGACAAGCTTGTTGCTTTGGTTTGCAAATGAAGAGTTACAATATTATTTTCCAATAAGACATATTTCAGCATTTGCAGAAACAGATTCTGTGATTTGCAACAGCCACAATATGACATTTTCCTCATTGAAGTTCCAGGGATGAGCTGTTTTGGAAAGAGTAAAAAACAATCTACTTCAACAGCAGGAGAAGTTGTCATTTCACAAAGTAAAAAATGAAACAGAGGTAGGAGATACTGTCCGCTCCCTGTCCTATGGAAGATTGGACTAGATCAGTACCATTATAGTTTCTGGCATTCAGAGCTGTGTTATTCTGTTTTCAAATGTGACATTAAGACTTCAACAAATCAGATGCTCAAACAAGTTGACTGGATTACTTTTGGGGTGCTGTGAAGCAATGGACGTAATGTCACAGCAGATCAAGCCCCAGTTTCAAACAGCTGTGGAGCAATTAAACATCTGGTGATCATGAGTGGCTACACGGTTGGACATTCTCAGCCTTTCAATCAAGTAACTAGCTGTAGTAATGAGATAAGTCACTACAGCTTTGTAACCACAGAAAAAAAGTAAAAGGATGACAGTGTCAGAGGTAAAGTCTTAGATTCCAGTTGGGTAATCAAATAATAAAAGCAACAAAACATCAAACTTTAGAGCAATCCTGAAATACAGACGAGGGTTGCTGGTCACCCTGGTGATTTTATGGGATATCTTGAAATGCCCTGCACTCTTCCCTTCTCACAGCTATTGTAGTCAAATGACTATATGAGAATCTCAGTGTCCATTGTTATAACTTCAGTGAGGTTTTTTGTTTGTTTGCTTTGAACTTATTTGTCATAGAAATAAGGTTCTTGTCTTCAAGACTGTGGTGAAAAAATAAAAGCATGAAGAAACAAACCCCAAACACTGAGAAGCTGTAAGGCAAACCACAGTATGTGGCATGTGGTCTGGCAATACTGAGAGAAGTCCATGAATTAACCCAACCTCTTAGCTATATTGGCTGCGTCCGCATCTCACTTGTAACTTTTCAAAACTGTTCCTGATCTGGCTGCACTTGAAGTTTTATGTACAAATCCAAACATGGCCTAAATTTTAGCAACTGCAGAGCTTTGAGAAGGCTATGCAGAGATTTAGAGAGGCACATTTCTAGCTAGCATTAACTGAAAAAGCTCAAATATAAGGAAGGTGAAAGGGGCTAAGTATAATGCAGTGTATCTATTAGCTTCCATGCTCTCTTGCAGGAAAACTTGACTGTTGTATTTCTAAGTATAGCTAAATCTGGTTTTGAAACAAGAAACTGGCTCACACAGAGATATTTACAATTTTTATGCTCAGAGAGTGTGTGATATGGCCCTGATCTACCGAAGCACATAAACACATGCTTAGGACTCATATCCCAGTGATTTTCTGGGAATTATGGATCTGCCTCCAATAAAGCATGTGCTTACATGCTTTGCTGGGTTTGGGATCTACAGGAACAGACACTAATGGGCGTGGAAGAGAGAACAGCAGTGTCTTTAAAACTTTACACCACTCTGACCTGACACTAATGGTGATTTTATCAAGCTAATTCTCCCTCATTAGTCAGCAATTTACAGTGCCCTGGAAGTTGCTAGAGGGTAATGATTGATGAGAAGTGTAATTTTGTGCTCTTGAATTGCCACTCCCTGTGCTAGCCCAGTATTTCTCCACAGGTCGCATGGAAGTGACAAAACCTATCAGAAACTGCTGCTGAAGTGGATGGAGCAGGATGAGAGAGGAGCCAGCACACCTGCTCTCTCAAGTCAAAGGTCATCAGTAGAGCAAACAAAGACTGGTAGTGTTTAAATTAATATGAATTCTTTTTTCAGAAATGAGCTCAGTGGAAAAATTAACCAACTTATTTCACATCCCTCAGAATCAAAAGAAATAAAAAAATGTATGAACTGTTATTTATTAGAGCTGGTGCAATAGTCGAGGCTCTGACCAGGACCTCACAGGGTCAGGTACTAAGCAGAGGCAACAAAAACAGCCAGCCCCAGACCTCACAGTACTGGCAGCCATTGGTGCTCCATTCTGGTGCCCCCACCCCTGACTGCTGCTCTAAACACTTATTTTCTGCTTTCTCTGATGAAGGTTGATGTACTCCCAGCCCCACCAAAGTGTGCAGATGACAACAAAGCAACAGCCTGGAGGAAAGGTTCTCTGAGTTGGAAAACAAAGTCGTCTCTTGCGCTCCATAGGGACAGGCAGAGAGGACACCTGGATCAGCCTTCACTGCATGCTTGCGCCCCCCTCACTGCCCAAGCCAGTGAGTTACCAGGGCAGAGGGGCAATGTTGATTTGCTCCGCCTTTATGCAAATGACAAGCCACTCCCTTTAAAGGGATGCAGCCATACTACCCAAAGCCATCTACAGCTTTGCTCTTCATCCTATCAAATACAGTCAGTCTTAACTGCCCCTGGAATGTCAACTGGCTGACCATTTCTAATCTCACTGTTAGAAATACTCCAGTGATACCAAAACCCGCACCAACAGTATATTCCTTCTTAGAATATTACAAACAGATTGCTTATTAATCTCAACATTGAGTCCCACAGGGTTTTCTTACTATTGTTTTCAAGCCTCAGTATTCCAAAATGATTTTATTTCTCTGTAGAAATAAAATATATTTTGTAGCCTAAAAGGCTCACTTAATAGTTCACTACACTTACTTATCTTTCCCTTAACCCTTGTTGTTGTCACAGGTAATTCACAGTTCAGGTATTATTTCTGAATCCTGACTCCTCTTTGTCTAGAGGCCAAAAAGTCCCTGCATCTTTTGTGAGAATTCTATACACTGCTGATAATAAGCTGATGAGCCCGTAGCCATTCAGGCCTTTCATGTTTCCTTTTTTAATGAATGATATTGTGATACTGCACATTAACAGCATCTTGCTATTTTTCAAACACTATTTGAAGAATTAGTGAACATTGCATGTTGTTTTCATACAGACTAGAGTCTTCTAAGAAGGTAGCTGAAATAATTCCTCTCTATTTTGGTGTTTCCTCTCTTTTTTTTTTCTCTTTCCTGACCTGACTCCATTTCTGTTGAGACTTATGTTTTAAGGATGTTTTACTTGTTTGAACACCAGTGCAACAAAAATGCAGAGAATTACTCAATCCTCTAAATAATTTCTATTGCACTGGAAAGTGTAAGAGAAAGGGCAAAGCTTTCCACAGCCAGACAGGCATTATAACGCTCTTATTATTACCACTACCAGTTACAAAAGAGAAGTCTTTCTACATTAAAAGCATATAATCATTCTTTGTATGCTGAGGACATGCTGATGTTACTGTCTCCCATCAAGTATGGGCATTTGAAATATATATATATATAACAGTATTTTGTCATTTGTAAATTCTGGCATGTTCCTTTCATGCTTTCCCACATATGTTTCACAGAATTATGGCTTAAGTAATTCTGGATGCTGCAGAACCAATTGATTATACTCATATTTCTCCTCTGTACTGCACTACCATCTAAGTGCCCATGGGCAGGATCAGGTGCCCAAAGTAGAGGGGGCAACACAAAGAAGCCTCAAAGACCTTTCACCTTAAACAGCCAAAATAAAGCAGCAATGATCAACAGATAGCCCAGGATGTCATCTGAAAGACAAACTTTTTGTCTCCCAGGAACCTTACCTGTTGACAGACTGAGCAGTGTGGCTGCTGGAATGAAGCTGCTGGGACTAACACGGTTTACTTTAGAACACCTTTGGTACCATGCACATGGGCTGTACCTGTCTGCCTTCCAAACACCAATCAGGGAATCAAAGCAGCTCATAGTTATGCTGCTCATCCCTGAAATGAAAAAACAGCGAAGGGCAGATGTAACACCATTCCTACCTCAGATGGGAAGGAAGAGGAGAACTGGCTGGCTTAAGGTCAGCCAGGAGCTCTTAGCAGAGTAGAGACAGGCAAAGAGCTGCCGTCTCACTGCAGTGCCATATTCACTCACCACCCTTTCTCTTGTAATTTTATATATTAGCTTTCATTTTTTCATTTAAAAAAACCCCCACTTCCTTTGTGCCAGACTTTGCACACATTTTCTCAAGTGAGTAATCCCTTGAAATGAACTTCAGTAACCAAATCCCTTCATTGACTAGAAGTCTTCAGTTTTTTCTTTCCCTCCATGTAGAGTAAAAGTGAGATAAAATGGGGTTGTTTGTTTTGTTTTCCTTAGATGATGCTAAACATTCACTAAGCATCCAAAATACTAAACCACCTGTAACCTGGCTATTAAAAAACCCAAGAAAGAGCAAAGCACAGTAGCTGAAGTAAGCCTTGCTAGAGATTCCAGCATGATAACCATCCCACACTATGCACATGTGCCTGTCTGCAAGTATTTCTGAATTGCTCAGCTGTGAATATCACAGACATGCCCTTCAAAACTCTCAGAGACTTTAGCAGAACACGAAGAAAAGCAAAAAGGACTAGCCTGTGTTCACTTACAACACAAAAAAAGCCCCAAAGGCAATCAATGCCTGACATACACGTCCAGCAATATTATTCCAGTTGCCTAGGAACCAATGCAATGAGCCTGCCTAGGGAGGGATGCCCACATAGTAAATGAATGGAAGCAGGTTGGCACTTATATGACATTGATTTGTCCTTATAAGGAGCTTGTTAAGACAGTGCCTTGTATGACATATGGTCTTTACCAGACACAGTTGTGGGGTTTTTTCATATACTAAAAACCTGTTACTACTTCAGACTTGCTTTTGAAAACTTTGCCTCTGAAGAAGAAAAAAAAGAAAGGCCCCACTACCCAGTCCCTCAATTTATTATATAACTGAAATTCACTCTAAATGACCAATTCAGTGTTCAAGGAACCAGCGGTGAATCAAAGCACATTCACAGTTTTCCTTTCCATACACCTGTTCATTTGAAGGGAGTTACCCTTGATAAGCCAGCAGAGCCTGAAGACACTCCTCCTTTATAATGGCACGGCTGGGTCCTGGGCTGGCCCTGGGGGATACAGAAACAACAGGAAGAGCTGTAATTGCCAACCGTGGGCGCAGCTCATGTGCTGGGGGAACTAGTGCAGGGGGGGAGGGCTGATTCCAGAAGACAGCCAGCAAGGGGTGTACAGTGACCACCAGCCTGCGCTGATGGGACTCCCCAGGTACAGCGCCCATGGCTTGCATCTCTAGAACAGCTGCAGGGACCACCCTAACCACAGCCTGACAACAACACCACCGCCACTGCTGCTTTAACAACGGACAGCTGAACAACACACTGCCCCGTGCCCCTGCAAGAAAACTGCCAGACCAGGGTCTGCTCCCTTCTACCCAGCACAGGTCAGACTGAGTTGCTGGAGAAGCTCTCCAGGCAGCCCCAAGGATGAGTGAATAAGCCCCGATCTTGGCTCACCAGTTTGTGCCCTCTCTTGCCCCTCATCCTCTCATGCCAGCACCCACTGCCAAGGTCAATTGCATCCAGCAGATGTGCAAAGTGGACAGAGATATCAAAGCCTCACAAATGAGGAGGAAAGTGGGCAGCTGGAGGGGAGGGAACACCACCAGTGCTGCACCAGTGGAGGGGAGCTTCAGTGTCAACTTCTCCATTGCTACATTCAGAGAAATCGCAAAACAGGCTTTCATTCTGGGTGCTCAAAGAACAATTTGCTCCGGGCCAGGGCTGAAGAAGAGCAGCTTGATTTAACCACCTGCTGTCCTCCCGTGACAGTGGCGTGCACGGGCTGAGGTACCACACCAGAGCACGGCAGCAGGGTCAGGCAGGAGCGATGGGAACCTGCAGCTCCCAGACCCCTCTTCGCAAAGCTACATCACTCCTGACTAAGGAGGGAAGCGTGTCCCCAGCTTCTCCCCAGCTGTGGCTTCAGGGATTTATGCTACTCTTATCTACATATATTTCCATGCTTGCATCCAAGCAGGAGAACTAAGGACTGACTGTCAAGCTCAGCACTGTTCTTTGTGAGTTGTTTAAGCTCCCAAGGCAAGTAATGTGGCCTGTAAACAGCAGTTCCCAAGAAATCAGTAAAGGGACACTAAAATCAGTATTAAAACTTTTAATCTGAAACTCATGCAATTACACTTTAGTCAGTGAAGCTCAGTCACTTTGGAAAGGGCAAAAGCCTGACATGACAGATCCATTACCTGTAAACCACTGGAGAGGCTGAAATGCCACAGAGATTCAGGTGTTTACATCACATACACATATCCTCTGCCTCTGCTAGTTGCCACACCAAGAACTGGACTTTGCCCTTCTACCTCTCCTGTTATTAATGAATTCACATTCACAAAGTGGTGGTTGAAGATCTAAAAGCAATACTATTACAAGTAATATTAACATACTGCCCTCAACGACAGTAATTTGTTTGCATGATTCTATTACTTTGCATTTTTCTGTAAGTTTCAAGTCTAGAAATCCTGTGACTAAGCCAGGATTTTGCTTTCAATAAAAGAGAAAGCCAAAGGCAACTGGACTTCACAACTCTGCATTAATGTTAAAGACATGCCTACCTGGACCCAAGATGGAAAAAAGAAACTTAACATTTAAAGAAATAAAGTAAATATAAAAAATCCTAATTCCCAAGGTAATCTTAGAATTTCTGAGCACTTAAGAGTTGACAGTGTTTGCTTTCATGGGCTAAAAAGCAACTGAAAAGCTGTCACCTGGTCTACAAGAAACCCTATTTGGGAGATGGAGAAGTCTGTCTTAAAAGGAGAATTTGCACGAGAAAGGAGAAGAAAGAATTAAAAGGTCTTGACTGGTGAGTTGGAAATGTCTAGAGTGAGGAAGAAGGCACATCAGGGAAGCTGCAAAACAGAAACTCTAAAGATGGTTACCATGTCCAGCCAGCGGGAAAGGCAGCACTGCAGAGACCTTCCTACTTGAAAGAAGTATCTGCCTTTAGACTGAACATCCTAGTTTAAAACACTCTGACATGAGGCAGGTAAACCCAACCTCTAAAGCTAATTCAGTTGCAAAACACAATGCTTGATGAAAAAGCCAGTATATTTTGTTGCATTCTTTTTACATATTCCAGATAACATGACTACAAGACCTGGCACAAACAAAAATAAGACAATCTGGGCCAGAAGTTTTTGACCAGTTTTGACATATTCAGGTGAATTAAATTACCAAGGGAACTTAACATCTACTTAGATCCTTACATTTCCTTAAAGAAAGTGCTGAGCAGATCACTTCAGGGTGCTTTGAACCAACTATCAACATCCAACAAGCTAAAAAATTAGGTACTAAACTACTAGCACAACTCAGGTGAACTGGGTTCGAGGAATGGCTTTCTAGCAAAGGACAGACTAATCAAAGCAAGAGGGAAAATTATGTACTTCTTTGGCCTGTGCCAAGGTATTTCTTGGAAATGCTCTACTTCAATCTCTCCACCTAATATCTATCTTTAACATTCTCCCAATTGCTCAAAGCTACTTTTGCCCAGTGACAAAACATCCACAACACAGTGAGCGGTAACCTTGCAAAGACTTGGGCATGCACAGACTCAGAGCCTTTAGTTAGACTTGTCACTATGTGCAAAGTACATTCATTGGTCTTATCAGGATGGTGGCCAAAGATTATAGAGGCATCCAAGCTGGTTGATACAGTCAAGCCTGTTCCGTGGCACGTCTATTTTAAACTTGGGTCTTCTGGTTTGTATCTTAAAAGGTCTACACGTCTTAACTGATCTGCAGAACAAATTAACTTAGCAAAGTGAAAACAGTTTAGCCTTGATAAATGAACACAAAAGAGCAACTTTCCATGGTTCACGTATATCTACAGTCAGCACATAAAAGGCAAGGAGTGGACTAAATTGTTCTTAACCAAGCAAGTAGCTTTACCAGCAAAACACAACAAATTCCCTGTGAAAGTAGCCACTAGGATGATGACACTCAGGCCAGTCCAAAGCTTTACTAACTGGGTAACACATAATCTTAATCAGAACTGTAATTGCTTAATTACCTAATGGGACAAAAAAATGCTTTTTAATGAACATTTATTCTCGTTCCAAAGATAATTTTCTCAGTATTCCTTAAGAATTAAAAGTTGTTAAAAATTGTTCTAAGTTATAAAACAAAACCAGCCATATATTATAGACAACAGTGTCATTACACAGATATTGTCTTTTCACTTCTGTTGTTTTGTTTGTTTGTTTCAATTTCTGGCTAAAGAAACAAAAACTTTTCACCACATTAATGAAGACAAAGCAATACAAGAACAACTTGAGGGGAAATGCCTGCTTGCTAACTAATAGGCAAGGCTCTAACAAGCCCATTCATAGCCAAGGATATTTGAAGTCATTTCATAACACTTGTAAATATTTAAATGAGTGATATGATAATTTTATATGGTTTTTTGATAAATTTAAGCCTGGGGCAAATTTAGTTCAAGAAATAACATAGGAGGTAGATGTTAAAGTTGCAAGAGCTGCAGCAAAAGCAGAGCTGTGGGAGTTTACACTAGCTGGCAATTTGCTCCATGAAATCTGCAATTAACTCAGGAGGCTTTAAATATAGTTCTAATGATTGAAGAGCCTTCCAAAAGATGGTGAAATTACGAAATTATGAAAGAACCCTGATTAAGATTTATATAAATATGGGTAAGACAGAAAAAAGGGAAATGGGGGACAGAAGAATCAACCCAACTGGAAGAGGCATCAAAAGGATGGGACAATTTTTAGGAAACTGTTTAACTACTGAATCACAGCTTTCATTAAGATCTGTGCAGAATGGCCACCTCCCAAGAAAAGCCACAGAAAGGAAATATCATTAGAAAGTTTATGACTTTGTGAGCCCACCCTTACATTCAAAGCAGCAAACTGTTGCGCTGTATTGTTGAGCAGGATGTAAAGAGCCTGCCAAGCACAACCCACAGACCCGCTAATTAAGTGAACTGATTGTGTTTGTTTTGGAACCGTTTGCCAACAAAGGAATGTGTCACACTGATTAGTGAGAGAAGGGTATGTAATATATGTGTATTCAAACCCTGAGGAGTGCATAACCCAGGTATTCATTCTGTTTGCCCAAGGACTGACAAAAATGACTCAAGCAAATAACCAGACCAAAGAGAAACTCCAGCCCTCAAGAGGGGCCCCTCTTTTTCTCTCAGCTGCACCTATCTAAAGAAGACCCATCCTTCATAAATCCCTACTGAAGATTGCTCCAGAAACTCCTGAGAATATTTTGGAGAGAAACAATCTCTTCACCTCAAAGCTGACCTAAGAGAACATGAAGATGGAAAGTTAACAGCCACCAAGAGAATTGTACTGGCCACTCTGACAGCTGCCACTCTTCTCTCCAAAGAGCAGGAAAGGTCAGGGAGGTAGCCAGAAAAACAAATGCCAGCTCAGCACAGACATACACACACCCTCCACACAAGCAGGCTTCACTCTGCAACCATTCAGCAAAGAGAAGAAATCTGCAAAAGCTGCCGTGTACCCACTTTTGAGTATTTCTACCTAACAGCCCAGTTTGCAGGTAAAGTTAATAGCATGCTCAAAAATGAACGAGAATCATTTAAAAGAAAGGAAAAACACGGTCTTCAAAGCACAAATGCTCTTCCCTCCGGAACTCATCAGCTTCAGTCAGGGTACTCGGCAGTCTAGTATTAAATACAAAATGTGTATACTATACTGTAGACAGCAATTCCAAAAAAACAGGATGGAGAAAGGGAGTTGCAGTCAATTCTCACTGCACATTTGGGACTCAGAGTAGTACAACTAAATCACAAATCTGAGCTGTTTACTCAGAGTTCTGTATGACATCTAATTGACAAAGAAAGCTGAACATATCATCAGTACTTTCAAGTATAATTGCAAGTCTTCACATGAACCTTTTGCAACTTGCCATTCCATCTGCCACAGGTTACTCTGTACATTACCTATTTCTAACCAGCCTCCTCACCCTACACTTGTCTTTGTAGGGGTCAGCATACCTACCTCAGAAACCTCACTCATCTTCAGGATACGGAAACAAACACAAAACCCTTCCAGCCAGCCTTCTCCCTCACTGCTTTGCAGCTCATGGAGCTGCACAGTAAAACATACAAGCTCCTCTGCTGGCATAACTTGTTTCCAGAGCACAAATACGGAACTGAAATAATCTGGTTAGTTTTACGTAGGTGCACGTGCACACATGAGTAGTAATGAGATGAGAAAACCAACAAGGAAGGCAAATGGAAAATGCCGGGGATAAAAACAAGGTCTAGCAATAAGGAGTACAAAAGGAGTAAGCAGAATGACCTCTGACAAAATCAGAAAGAGAAATATTGGAGAACCTGTCATGCTGATTGTGTTTTAATTAAAATCATTAACAAAGACCGCTGTCTTTGGCATGACATCAACCACAACTTCACATTTGTGAAAGATGAACACAAGTCCTTTCTGGCTTCTAGTTCGCATTAAAACAGAAGCTAGAGCAGCTTCTGTTGGCTTGAACTGCTGACAAATACTATGTGGTTCCAGACGGTTTTAAACGCTGTAATTGCAAGGTATGTCTGATCTCAGCTGAAGGGTGGGACCCAATAATGTTTTTGTGAACAAATATCCCCCAGACAAATCAAATTTTTAAGTAAACCTGTCTTTCCAAATGTTCTTACGCATTTCATCAATCTTTTGGGAATAGCTTCAATTGCCTTTTATGCAGTCTGAACAGACATCTTATGTTTTATGCAATCTTAGTCTCTTTCTTTTTAACTCGGCCCATCTCACCATGCACTCTAGATACAGTCTTTCTTAAAAGCCATTTATAGAGCTCAGCTGCACACCTTGTCTAGCTTATGTCCACTGCTTTGTCAATGCATTTTTTAGAATAAGACTCTGGAAATAGAATGTGCAAACAGTCTTTGAAACTCAGATCAGACTGAAAAATCCCTGAAGAGTAGTTCTTGGTTACTTGTAATTTAACATCTTTGTGCACACAGGGGAATCAGAGTCATAATAAACTCTTCTAGCAGGCTAGTGTTGATTGTTTCCAATTTTCAATAGGAAAATTTTTTTTCAGTTTTTTCCCCCCCTTCAAATGAACACTTTGGAGAACAAATTAAAATGCCTGTATTTGAAACAGCCAAAAAAACACCCCAAACTTATCTATGGAGGAACGCTGTGCTGTCAGATACACTGTCTTTCTGTTAAGGGTGAAAAAAACCCCATCTCTTTTACTCAAAATCCAAGACACTACTGAAAAACACTGCTGTGTTTCCAAGTCTGCTTTGGTTTCCTGCATTTTGCTTCTAAGTTTTCCATGTGATTCCTGTCCCTGACCTGGCATCCAGTACTCTATATAATGTGAAATAAAGGTTCTGTTGTATAGTTGAGGAATGGCACACTGTTAAACTTACTTTGTAGCCACCTGAGAATAGCAACGTCATTAAAAAAAAAAAAAATCTTGCACATACAGGCACAGAGGAATAGGCACACAGAGAGCTGAGCATTACCCATAACATTTCCTGGGGGAAACACTTCGGAATAGATGGTTATAATGCACAATCCTAGTACATTACAGGCTCAGTGATACCAGAGACCAGAAAGAAGTCTGGGATCACTCCAAAAATGCTACTTGGCTTTTCAGGACACTTTGCAAACTCAGTAGAGCTTTGGATAAATCACCCTGTGTGATGCTACTGGGGACTCTTCCCTTTTTGAACAGCTGTTCTGAGACCTACAGGGCAGTGGGAAGCAGCTCTTCTCATCTATTTCCAGGTCTGCTCAAGGTGGCCTCCCTGGGCCAGTAATCTACTGTAGCTGCCCAGAAATGTGCACTAGTGGAATGCAGTCCCATGTTATTTAAAGATGAGGTCAGGAGGTTGAGAATCCGCAAGGCAGATCAAGTGTATGACTGACACCACCACATCCGAGTACCTGCTTGTAGAAATGTCCTCAAAGGGGTAAAGTATTTCTCCATTGTTGCAAATCTCACAGATGAAACCCTTTTGGCTACAGAGGCTGCAGCTGTACACATGAGAGGTGGCAAACTTGATCACCTTCCCCAGGAAAGGAGCTAGCTTTCCTTCAATAACCTGGAACGAGAAGACAGCATTGAACGAACCTCCCAAAAATCACCAGAATGCCCTGAAGGACTGAGACAATATTGATTATTACAGAAATGCATCTAAGTGCTACTGGTTCAAACAACAGAAAAGTTACTTCCCAACAATTCCAGTTGCACGAAATCACAAGTGATAATAGTAGCTAATGATATGAACATGAAAAATAATTTTCTATCTCTTCGTAAGTCTCTACATGGAAATAACATAAAATATTGGTAGTTTAAAAACACATTCATATAATAAGGCACAAAGAAGTAAATAGGAAAAGAGTTTAAGGCTTCCCCATTGTCTTTGACCGCTATGAATACTGCCTTACATTTACAATTTTCACTTTGTTTACTTTTTATGCACAGATGGCGGTTTTGTCTTTGTTTCTTTTCCTCCAAAGCACAAGTTTTTTGCATATATTTTGTGAACAGAACCCTGCCTTTCCTCCTTTATTGAGATTGTTTCCCAGTGAAAGCCATTTAAATACAATATTCTGCTCCTTGCCAAAATGAATAAATTCTCAGATAAAGTCTTGAAGAGGAACTGTTTTTTTCTCCCTTCAGTGTGCAGCTCTCAAATCAAGAAGTCCCTCACTGCCAGACAATCCTGCCTAGACCATTAGAAGTGATTAGCACTCCCCATGTTTGTATGAAAAAAACTGCCAAGCCACATAGATTAAACTGCTAGCCACAACACTCATCTAAATTTGTGACTTGGTGACAATGCCTCAATAAGGGGTGCTATTCAAGCAAAATACTTTCCATTCAGATCAAATTCTAGAGACTTTAAGGAATTCTGTGGCTTTAGGGAATAATGAAGACAGAATAAGGCCCTAAGGGTATATTCTTTTCTCCTGGGCTTCCTGTGGTCTGAATGGCAGCTTGCCAGATTAGTGATAGAAATGTCACAGGATTTGATAGCAACCGCCTGTACAAAAGAAAAAGAATGCAGTAATTGCTGACCGAAGACTCGCACAAGGCTGTGCCCTGAAACCTAAGAGTGGGGAGATTTACACCTAAATGTGTGCCAGATTCAGTTCAGGCACCACTCCCCTAAATATGGTAACACACCTCTTGTAATTTGGGTTTAGTGTAAACAAAACTAGAGAAAGCACAGAGGTCAAGGCAGAGAAAAACAACACAGTTTGCAAGCAAATGTAACACAGAAAAAAAATTAATTTGTGTTGGAGGGAAATTCCCTGCTCACTCCATAAGACAAGCCACTACACTACTAAAGAGTGGAAAAGGAGGTGTGCAGGTAAGCACTGATGTTGATGGCACTGAATGGCACTGGCTGAAATGTGCCCCCCTCTTTGCCTTCAGCTCCAGCCTGCTAACACCTGCAACAACAGGAAGCAGCAATGTTATTGCTAGTACTGCAGATAGGACATCTGCTCATGGCAGAGGAAAAATGACGTTCCTATTGCATCCTGGTATAGGAAGATCCCCTTCAATGACAGTATAAACAATGTCGAGAAACTTCTGCATGAAATACGAAAATGAAGCCATAGTTCAAGGTAGTGATATTACTAACCTTCTAACAGATGGTCAGAAGCTAATTTAGCTCCCTTAGGCTGGGTTTTGTTTTTCATTTTGAAGGAAGAAAATTTTTTGCTCGCAGACTGTAGAGTCTGCAAGCCAAACAAGCTGGGAGCAGGGGAAAGACACGGAAGCTGACAGTATTCAATAAACAGGAAGAAAGAAACAGTGAAGCCACACAGCTAGTGACACAGCTACCCTCCAAAAATCCATTTAGCACTAGTAGATGAAATACACATACAAAGATAATAAATAAACCACAACACATACATATTTTCCAAAGAATTTTCATGCTACAGCAGCCACCTCAGGCCACAAGTGCTCAGCTTAAAATGCCAGACTGAAGACACAGCTGCAAACAAATTCTCTAAGTTGTACTAATGTCACTGTCAGCAATGTTTTAAAAGTCAAATCTCTGAACTGAAATAACATTTTATATAATGCAATAAACAAAATTAAGATGATCTATTATCTTCCTAAGCACCATGGGTGAATTTAAGACTGTATGAAGCACAAAAGGTTTCCTGTGCTGAAGAGTTCACAGCCTAAGCAAGACAGACTGAGAGGGCAGCTGCCCTTGAGGAGCTGGTGTTATTTGCCCCTGTTTATTTATCTGTATGGCTTGTCCTAGCACTCTGGTGGGTGGACTTGTAACTCTGGCCGCTGCAAACGTACAATGAAAATGATATCTTCAAAGAGCCATGCATGACAATTTTGCAATGTGAATTACAGGCCATTTTACTGTGTTATAGAAAGAAGACAAAATGCAGCATCAAACCACTGTTATCACTGTTTTTAGCATCTGTAAATTTTGTGTTATTTTGTTTCATCAGAGACCTCAAGGCTGTGAGGAGAATACGACTTTTCCTTGCAGCCTTCTCTCATTCTTGCTTGTAGCTAATAAGGATAAAATCCTCTTCTCCATTTACCCTGGGCAAGCAGAAAGGAAGATACCTACTTGCTGTCCCCAATAGGAGTTTCATGGTAACAGTTCCACAGTGACTGTTCCATGGCTTGGAAAAAGGAGCATAGGACATGTAGTCAAAGCTGTCAAAACTTCTGTGACAGCCAGAAGCACAGGGTCAGTCAGTTCAGATGTCCCAGAACCACAATGGAATAGTCCCAGGATGTTCTCACAGCTGATGCCAGAATCTGATTTTGAGTTTCAAGGAAACAAGTGATTAAAAGAAGTGTGTTTATCAAATGTAATGGATTATTCAGAGATCATGGAAATTATAAAAGGAAAAAAAATACCTCAAGAGGTCATCTTGGCAGAGCCAGTAATATTTATGTCATTCTTTACAGCTGTACCTGTTATTATAGCCTTTCAGTGACGGAGACTCCACAGCCCCCATGCAGTCTAATCCAGCACACGTCTGTTCTCACTGCTGGAGTCACTCCTAAGCTTTGACCCGAACCTTTCCTGAGGGCATTTCAGTTTACAAAATAAGCTTACAAAATAAGTTTACAAAATAGAGAAACTGTAAAATCACACACTATGAGCTGCAGAAGAGTAAATCACATTTCCGAAGAAATGTGGTAATTTAGGACAAAACTAAGTTAGGTGTACACCAGAGGAAAAGAAACAAAAAAAATCACCATTGAGTTCTCCCTGTAATATAATACAGCTTCAGCATGCACCTGTGAAAGCTTAGAAATATATTCTTGTCTCTCAAGAAAAGCGTGAAGCTTAAAACAAATTAAAGTTTTGCTGCGTTCAGATTCTCTTCTACCTACAACACACACGAAGAGCAAGGTCTGTTTTCCAATCCAAAGTCTTTTTAGTCCAAGCAATTGTTCTGCTGTCAAAAATTAAGGATGAGAGGGGATTGATGATGACATCCTGGCCATCAATTGATAAGAGAGTACAGTGTAGCTTTCTCTTCCTAAACTGGTCAAGGAGCCCATCCCCACATAATTCTGGACACAGGGCCATGCTCCTACAGTTAGCTTATCATTGCTGCACCTGGAGTATACTGGGGTGCACTACTCGGTGAGAACAGGAGGAAAACAGTTACGTCCAGAGGTCCAAAGCAAGCTGTGTCTCTGAACAGCCCCGATACTCAGATCAGAATCAACGTCCATCTCTGTGGATCTGGAAGAACACTTCTCTAAGCTACCATAGGACAGAAGGCCATGGCTTTGCACACTGCAGCTCCTAACTGCATGTCTCACTTGAAGAATGGTATAAAAATACACACCCACATGTACATACATAAAAGCCAGGCCCTGCCCTCCAAGCTCTTACAATTTAAACCAACAAAACAAACACTGCTTTTTACAGTAACTGCCACATATCCCCCACCTTAAATGGGATAAATTGTGTTTTGGAGGAGCCTCCCATACAGGCTCCCTGCCTACGCTGCAGACAGCATCCCTCTGGGCTGCCAGGGAAGGGAGAGGAGAAGCCAGGAAAACCAGTAGGAGCAGCCACCTGCCCCACTGGCCAGCTGAGGTTGCACTGAAGAGTGAGAAAGCAAGGCAGAGACTTGTCTGCAGCAGTGGAAGAAAGGGGTATCTGACGTAAAGTATCTGAACACATGCCAAAGGAGTATTGGGACAAATATTTTACATAATTTCCCTTAACTAAATTAAGTTAACTTAACTAAACTTAACTAACAGAGGCTTTTCATACAAGTCAAAGTTATGAATAAAGGTAAATCAGACTTTCTTCTCTGTACATCTCTGTGCTACTGTTCAGCTGTGGAGCAGTACGATTCCAAAGAAATAATTATGATCTGAATGAGTGGGGTGAGAGGGAAATACAGGGACGGCTGAAAGCCAGCGCTGGCCAAAGCTTTGAGACAGGACACATGTGCACTGGGTTATGTTTTTCATGATCCAGCAGGAAGACAGAGAAGGTGAAAGGCAACAGGGACTATGGTAGAAGTTGAAATCCCTTTGGATACATCACATTAATATGATTACGAGGGGAATGTGTGATCAGTCAAAGTTTAACTACTTGTCAGGAGGGCTGCTGGTCCCCAGAGGTTTTGTGATACTTCTGTTCAAAGGCTGCAAGTTACTTATAGTTCCCATGCTCTACCAAGGTGGTGTTTTCAGAAACAAGTGGGCAGCCAGCTGTCTCCAGATAATAAGAACTGGAGAGGCCATAGACCACAACCTCCTAGCCAGAGAAATCCTCCTCAGTGGCCTACTATGCACACAATGGGGTCGTTGTTCACCGATAACTTCCAGAAGCAGCAGGTGTAGCCCAGGGGACTCTCACTAGTATCCCCGTGTCCTATCCTCATTCTGAGCCCATGGCACTGCCCTGCACTGGGGGAGAAGTAGTCCCCTCATCTCCCACACATGCTGAGGTACAGCTCTGTCCTGACTCCATCCCTTATCCCAGCTCTCTGGCCAAGCAGAACGCTGGTAGAAGTCAGTCCACCTCTGAAGGCCCACACTCCCCAGCTCTTGCCTTGCTGCTATGCAGCACAAACCCCCAGCCCATTACACACAGCAGAGAAGTCAAGCCACTTTGTCTTCCCTTTTCAGTCAACAAAGACTCCTTGTATGAGAACCCACTTAGCAGCATGAAGAAGGGTTGCACAAACGAGTCCCACGGGAGAGCAATGTAGTGAACATGGTGCTGCAATATATGTTTTCATATTAAAAACCAAACTAGAAAAGCAGCCATGGGAACAGTGGCAGAACTTCTCACGTCTGTTGAGAGTTTTAACCCAGAAGGATGGTAACCTAAACTCAAGGCTTGTAATAACTGTGTTTGAAAAACAGCAAGACTAAAAACTAGGCATGAAAAAAAACTATTACAGCATTAGAGTTTGTTCCAGTCCCTGACTGTCAATCAGAGTAGAAAAGACATTAATAGAAGACTCTGACTAGATCTAATTGAACAGCAATCAAATATTGATTAGACAAGGTAAGCACAGAAGTCTCCTCCAAACTCACACTGGATCATTTCCAAAGAGATAACATCACAACAACTTTAGGGGGAACAAGAGGAGAGATGTGTAGAAAAATGAGAAATTAGTTGGCTGTAATCCACTATTGCTCCTCCATAGCCTTTGGCCCACCTATTGGATCAGGTCCACAGAAACACCCAACCTCTGCATCACGGCCACATAAATCAACACCAAATCCGTCAGATGTGATGAACTTCCTGGACAGGAAAAAGAATCAGTACAGTTTTCAGACATTTCTCAGGGCAGTGGGTGTTTGCTTTGGGGGCAAGGCTTCTGTCAGCAATGCTAGCTAAGAAGCAAAAGGTGATGAGTAAGATCCCTATCCCTGCAGGAGTCTATGTTGTGAATTTGAGCAAGAGTCATCAAATCTCCTACCCCGTTTGTGCATTTTTACCAACTTCTAAATGTGCAGTAGATGTTTACATAGCACGAAGATCATAAATACCTTTGATCACCTGCATTAGGACTGCCAAGACAGGTGGTAAAGGGAATATGGCATGCTGAGCTTTCAGATACACCATTCTGCTCAATGTGAGGAACTGTCATGGTTAAGAAGTCCAAATTCTAAATGGTGTCACAGTATGTTAAAACCACACAAAGGGTTTCTGGATTAAAATAATTTTTGGACCGAATTTGCTAGTCTGAGTAATTTGTACCATATACTGAATGAAAAATCTGACACGGTTTTTAAAAAATCCTCATCTTAAGATCCAAGATAATGGAGAATCAACAGATGAAGGCTACTTTAACAGAAGCTATACAGAATAAGAGAAGGAAGATAAATCTACCCACATCTGCAGGTAGATATTTTCCCAGCTCTGGCAAAAGGGCCAGTCAACAACCACGGGCACCACATAAAAATGTGTGCAGGAAAACTGTCACTTCACTGTGGCTACATCATCAGGGAATAAACACTGAGACAGGAACTAGAAATGTCCCCAATGCTCCTGAATCCTTAGACTGGGATCTGTAATTTCCTCATGTATCAGAAGCACTGGAGGAAACCCTGGATATTATCCTCACAAAGAAGCACCAGCTGCTACTGCTCTGCTTGAGAGCCTGGCCACTAGGGTTAAATATTCCAGGTAAAGTGGTGAAAATACTGTAAAACTCAGGTGCTGTATCACTGCCACTGTGAGAGAAGCTAAATTTGCCAAATGGCTGTGTGACCCCACCCTTGTAAATCAGCTTGTTAATCATTATCGTCATAGAGATGATAAAGTTGTTTTATGAGCCAACACTGAAGCAGTAACATGGGCTACTTATGCAGGGGCTGGTGTATTTCCCTCTCGATAACATTTATTAGAAGGCACTCTCTTTAAAGACACAGGTTTGCCTCATAACCTTCTCTGAAGCACTAAGTAATCTGCTTCTCTTATTCCTCCAGTCTGATTTACATGTCAGACATAAGTGACGCCTGGAGGGGATGGGTTAAGTGATATGAAATCCCTAAAACACCTTGAACTACAGGTTCAAATCTCAACTAGATTGGCCTGGCCTCTCCTCCTGACAGAACAAAATTTATGATTATTTCTCAAGGCCAGACGTACACTTGGTTTTATCTGAGAGACAGACACAGACAGAATTTGCCAGGAGGCACTGACGCAATGCAGAAGAGACATGAAAAGGCCGAGAGGCACCGAGAAAGTAGAAGGGGTGGTACACATGAAACTCATTCACCATCCCCAATTATGTACACTGAAGAGACAGAAAGTACTTTAATTACCAGGAATAATGTCACAAGCATGTCTGGCAGACGGAAGCTATCTGAAGGAGCAGTCAACAATCGTGCACAGCTTTCCACCATCCTCTAAATACAAGGTTTCTGCCTTCTCTTGGTTTTCTTTCTACCTGTCCAGAAACAGCTAGTCTGAATCAGGCCTTTTGCTAACAAGTTCAGAAGTAAGCTCCAGCTTCACCTAGACTTCAGAGCACCACAGAGAATGCACTGAATCAAAGGGCAAATAAAATATCCTGACCAGATTGTCTTGGATTCACCACTTGAATGCTCACTACCCTCCACATTTCAGTTGTGGAAGCTTTGTGGAAAAGGACTAAATGCTCAATAATCTTTCTTCACCTCTGGGACAGATGAGAAATACACTTTTGAAGGAACTACCAATAATCTAAGAAAACAGGGCTTTAAAAACCACCTTTAGAAACCTTCAGTGTGTTCCTCACCCCGCAGCACAACCAAAAGAGAGATGATTGTCTGACTTGCTTAAAAAACTTCTTACCACAGAGATCCCACAACAGTCCAGTGCTCAGAACAACTGGAAAGTTGTTCTTAATGGCTTCCTCAGGATTTCTGTAATGAAAACAGACTTGGAGGCAAGCATGCTACAATCTGCTTAGCTAAGGATAATGCAAGTTGCAGAGAAAATCAAGGGAAAACATTCCCTGGCTGGGAAGTTCCTAGTCATTTATATCGAGGGAACAGACAGTGCTTGCAGACTGCTAATTTCCTTCAGGATTTTTTCTCTTCCGTTGGCCAGACTCTTAACACCATGAATTCTTGTTATGTTTTCAATGCCCAATTAATCTTTAGTTCTGAGGAAAGGGAAATGGAAGGAGGAAGGATGATCGTGAGGTGAAAGTCCCATGGAGACAGATATCAGATCTCAGGTCTGCCCCATCTTTTGTGCAATATACTGGTCTGGTCAGCTTTCCTTGCTCCATTTTGACTCCCAGTCATCCCTTTCAGACTGCCTGTCTTGTTTGTTTAAATTGCAAGTGACTTAACGGAAGAATGATCTCTTACTAGTTGTGTGCACGCACACTGGAATCAGTCACTGTGCACTGCTGTAAAAGAAATGAAAAGAGAACACAGCAGTCACTTCAGAAGAGCTCCATCGTTTGTTGCGACAGGAACGCTATGGGCCACAATCCCAGCTGCCAACAGCAAGGGCGATACCACCCCACCCTCTCCCTCCTCTTCCCTTTACACCCTCCACAGGTCCCTTGCTGTCCCAAAGCCTGTTCAGCCTGTGGCACAGGTGACAGCAGGGTGGGCAGGAGCAGGCGGGGCCAGGACTCCGCTCATCCTCTGCTGACACCAGCGCAAGGTGCTGGCTCTGACATCACTTGGTCATCGCTGGCCTTGGCACAGACAAAGCAACACCACAGACTCACATTGTGCTGCACTAACTCATCATCACTCAGGGCAGAGAACAACCCAAAAGGAAACCCTGCAATAAACACTGAGAAGAATGAAAAAACCCCCGCAAAACCAACTGCCAAATAAATCAAACTAAAGCAGAAATGAGCGAGCGTTTGAACAAACAGAAATCAAAAGCTCCTTTTGACTTGTTTGCACCAGGCAGTCTGCACTGATGGCAGAGCCATTGGCTGTTCATGGTCCTTCCAAACTAAACCCCTCAATATGTTGCACTTTAATTTAGCATTAAGCAGATATTCCAGAAATTAGCCACTAAGTACAATAGGCACTGGGAAGAGGAGGAAAAATAAGGTCAAGAGCAAATGCTGCTAATTTGTGACAAGCACGCAGAGACAGGGGGCAAGGTGAAGATGGAGTTTTACATTGGTTGGGGGAGAGGAAAAACAAACTGGTGACAGTTCAAGTGAATTTATAGCAGAAGACAGAGAGGATGACAAGGTCCCTCCAAACCGTCCCCCACTGAAAGGAAGAACTGCCAGAAATTTCAGCAGGTCTCTGGATGCAACCTGCCACAAGTGAGAAAGAGATGGAATTGGCTCGGAATAAACAACACGCCTGGCAATCACCTGTGCCAGCTCCCCAGCCAGCTCTGCAACAAGAGCCACACTCACTGGGTTTCAATTGTCTTTCCTCTTTCTCCTTCCTCCAAGGTTTCCAGGCAGCTACATATCAATTTTGTCACACCCCAAGTTCTCCTAATCTTGTTGCAGGGATGAATTATAGGTTGTTTTAAGAAAAGGGTATTCAAGCAAAGGTTAAAGGCTGTTTTAATCAAACAAGGTTGAAAGAGTACCAGGAATTTGGCTGGTAGAGAACAGAAAGCACTTTACTAAGCTTAAGAACATACGTGACTCTAAATACACACACAAGCAAATATGCATTCAGGCAGAGAGTATATATAGGCTCCTTTTTTTTTTTTTTTAAGATTAAGCAGGCAGTTGCATGCAGAGATATTAACTGACTCTACATGCCCACTGATGGTTATGTTATTTCATGAGAGATATCACAAAATTAGAAACTTTCCTGCCTTGCATAGGACTGGATCAGAGCACTTTAAGGAGGAGTCCTCTGAAGGATTTTAGAACAAGAAAGCAACATACCAAGAAGATGGCTAGGGTTACTCCAAAAAAACCCTCTGTAAGTACAAAGTATGCTTAAAAAAAAGACAAAGAACAAATTTTCTTCTCTTATCCAAGCAGGTAGCCCTGAGACGGTATTTTGTTTCTTGGGAAATCTGGTTTCTTGGGATGTTATTCCTTAAGATACATGCAGCTGCCTCTCTTGAACCACCATTTTACAAGAAGTACAGCGACAAGTTCAGAGCCCAGTCTTTCACACTGCTAACCCTCATCTCCAGTGCTGGGTCTTTCATTCTGCACAGGAGAAAAAAAATAACAAAAGGAGCCTGTTTAGCAAAAAGCACTAGAAAATGGTAACTTATATTGCTACTGCCTCTTCTAGGGGCTGAAAAAATGATGATATCTCTGGAGATCTCACCTCAAGAGCTCCTGCAAATGACTGCCACCACTACTGGGATGTTTTTGAGTTTCATCCTAAAATGCCACACTTACCCCAAGTGGCCTAGATTCCATTTTCACATGGAAAAGCACCACATGTATTTAATAAACCCTGTTGAAAATCCTGGTTTCAAGCAGCGCAAAAAACAGTCCTGCTATTAAAAATATCTACTAACAATCTGGCTAGATCTCTGGACTTTGCCTGCAATACTTAACACACCTAACTTGGATGAACTTGTCTTCCTGGTTGCCACTTGCCAAAATACTCCTGGCCAGCATTTCACCCCTGAGCCTGGCAAGCTCTGCATGCTCCCTGCCTGACCATGAGCCATGAATTACTGCAACTCCCTTCTCCAGCAGAGCTGAGGTAAAAAGAAAACACCAGGAAGACCATTGCCATTACCACTAATTGTAACCAGAGTTGTCAGCACTTTGGGGAATTACACACACACCAGGACTAGCAGCTCACCTGATTTTTCCTGTTCTGTTAAGAGGTACCTCAGCACTAGCAAACACCAGGAAGTGGCAGAAATAATTGAAGTGCAATGTGCTCTAGGATGACCTGCTTGACAGGGAAGATGGACCAGATGACCCTTTGTGGTTCTTTCCAACCTCACCCCTTCTGAGATAAAGGAGCCATAGCCACAGGAAAGTAGATGAGCTGTTTAATTGCTGCTTTGCTATCAGATCTTTTTAATATTTACAAATATTAAACACATACATTGTGTGGTTTTTCTATCTTATCCTATTTTCATATTCTTCTGTTAATATAGTTATAGTGCCTGTCAATCAGGCACAAATCATAAAGCAGGGACATAAGGATGTCTATTAGCATTATGTCATTATGGTCCAAGACGAGTCCTTGCATAGTTCATATACAGAATTACCTGGTATTATTATGCTGGTAGTGACACATTGCAGGACTTGCATCTCTGTCACACATGCTGTGTCAACGCTTGCTTGGGAGCCTGGGGATGTCAATATTTTCATAGTGGTGGTGAACTCTGAACTGTGGCAGCTATGGCACAGATGTCTCTGGCATTTTGCTGCCCTTGTTGAGCACAGAGAATTACCACAGAGAACTATGACAGACAAATCAGTCATCTCAGCACAGCCAGGCCTGCCAAAAACCTAATTCTTCTTCTCATTTGTCACCTCCTGCCCCTCAAGCGAAAAAAGGGCTTGCCTAAAATGAAAAGGATCTGCTGGTACAGCTACATGGGTAAACCTCTTTGGTAAATAAAAGTTTAAGCTGGTACTGCTTATATTGGATCACCAAACGAAACAAATGACAGCAACAGGCTTTCTCCTTGATGTATTGGCACTAATGCTTTTACAGGCACAGCTATATCCACTAAGAGCAGCAAGGTGTTTCTCATGTACCTAACCCACTCACACTTCTAAAACTACAGCAAGCCCAAACTATGTCAGCCAAACCCCATTTTTTGTCCATCAATACAGCCACACGCACTCTACTGGCTTTCACCAGCACAGGCATGTGGGGTAGATGCTACATCCCATCCTTTTCATGAATGAATAAAAAGGAACTGCTGGGCAAGGAAACCACCACTGAGGCCTGGAATTCATCAGGATGTATGTTATAAATCTAAACTGAGCATTTCTCAGTAATTGTATGAGGACTGCGTTAATGGAAGAAAGAAGTCCACATCTCCTTGCATTCTTTGCTATTGCTAGAACTGATAAACAATTTCTCTAAATCAACCTGGAGTTTTGCATATATACAAATACTAGAAAGAGCATCTCCAACCTCCTCCTTGATCTCAGTCTAGGAGGTGTAATGAAAGTACAGCATGGGTTACAAACCTGGAAAAGTGAAGGAGATATAACAGTTTCTTTGCCCTCGTAAGGCTTTCTAATCCAGATCTCACAATATACTAGGCTAAAATTAGGTAGAACTTTTGTTTCATTGAAGTTCATTTTTATTTCTCACATTTTTGTTAGGGAGCCCTATATGTGCAAGAATTTGAACAAAAACACTGAGATTTTCCTGGGAGGAATGCTTCTGTTGGACCGACAATTCACAAGCCCAAAATGCTACCAGCTGCAATCAGTGCTATGTGTAATCAGTGCTACAAATGTCAGAGAAAGATGAAATCATTGAATCCGTCTGTCAATAGGGGAGAGAACTCCCTAATCCCCTCAGTATAATATGTCTATTCTGAAATCTTATAATCTCTTTATCTTATGTAGTGTAACTGTGGACATTCTCATTGTGGATACTTAATCCGCTCAAAGATTATAAACTTCTGGCCTCAGTGACATTACTGTAGCATTAAGTTCCTCATTCTGGCTGTGTTCTGCAAAGAAATATTTCCATTAAGGATTTTTATGTGTATCACATATTCACTGCTTGACCCATGCCATTTATTGTGAGAACAGGGTTCTTCTGTTCATCCTTTCTCTGTGAAGTTCTTCACATTACTTGTAGGCTCATCTACAGGTAGAGAGTCAGGGAAGTTGAAGTAAATAAAAATTTTAACTAAATTTTAATGGATTAGTTTATCTACAATGTTAAAAATGGATAAACTGTACTATATGAAATCCCTGTTTGGGATTCACATTCAGAATGAAAATGGTCTTAATACAATTTACCTCACTTTGCTTCCAAAGTAAATGTAGATAAACTAAATGAAAGCCACTTATATTCTGAATAACATTATTTACACAGTGATTCAATGTAATTCAACTGATCTTTTTAAATTCCCATGTTTTGTCACTTCATTATTTTTCCCTGAGTGTTCCTATGTAAACAAGTCTTCAAATCATCATTTTTCAAAATCTCCTATTTTGCTTGCAATTTCCATCCTTGACACCCAGTCATTTTTGCCCTTACGTGGACCCCTTTTATTTTACTGTATTTTTTCGAGTTGGTATAACCAGGATGAAATAATTGCCATGATTAAGAGTGTTTCTACATTAAAGACCATCACAGAATGGGTGAGGCTGGAAGAGACCACAGTGGTCATCTGGTTCAACCTTCCTAATTGTTCAAGGGCGCATGGCACAGGATTGCGTCCAGATGGTTCTTGAACATCTCCAGTGATGGAGACTCCACCACCTCTCCGGGCAATCTATTCCACTGCATGTTCACTGCACAGCAAAGAAGTTCTTCTTCATGCTCAGGTGGAACTTCCTGGGCATCACGTCAATAATCTTTGTACACTTGCATATCTGGCTATTTAACACAAAAATCAGGCAAGACAATAAATAATTCTGTGTGGATGAAGCATCTGAATTTTGAAATTGTCACAATAGCCAGTTCAAGTGTTTTACTTCAAAAGCTGCCATTCATGTTACCTGGTGTAAGTAGCAAGAATTACTTTTCCTAAGAAATGCAAGAGTCTCTTGTCTGAGTCTGCTTATGTCCAAACCAAACAGTGTAAAAATTGTCAGTCTCAACATAAGCAGCCCCATAGTCAAATCTGAATGAATGAATGCTGAATGTGAATGGATGGTTTTTAACTTCAGCTTGCATGAACTGTGACCCCACGTGAACAAACCCAGTGATATGTCCATCAGGAATGTCAGCACAGAATAGAGTTCCCACCTCCAGCAGGTTTAGGTTGAAATTACCCTGCACTGTGACAGCACCAGTCTATATAATGTACTTAAGAGTAATCCATTTTTCCAGTGTCCTATGTCTGCTAAAACCAGCACATTCAGGAGTGAATACTTGCTTCTGAACTAGCGGGTGTCTCCCTCTTTAAAGCTTTAATTAATACATATTAATTAAATACATAAATAATATTAATAACAATGGAATAGCCTCGGATAAACTGCTGAGCAGAGATGCAGTGGTGCTCTGGGGGATGCAGGGCACATGAATCTCTGGGCAGATGACACCAGCAAGGGTTGGGAAGAAAACAATTGTAGCCAGTGAGGCAGAACAGGCGAGCTGTCACAGCTGGTGTTTCTACCTGTTAAATGTGAATGCACCTCATTAGTTATCTCCTCTGCTAACACCTCCAATGACAGGATTCTACGAATATGCAGTCCAGAGGAACCCCCACAGATAGACTTGTAAACTTTAAGGGAGTTTCTAGGGCCCTGGTCTGCAGTGAAACCTTCTGGGGGACATGGATGCACTTGGGTGAACATAGAAATAAAGACCATCACTTGCTGCCTCTTTGGTTAAAGGTCAGGCTTACTCGCATCTGCATTACCAGCATTTGTTAATGACCCACTATCTCACCAGGATGTGGTAGGTTTCCAAAATTAAGGCCATTTTGTTTCAATTTTTATCTTACCCTGCTTTTAACCTCACAGTTAACGTCTTCCCTACCAGAGCCCTATTCAAAAGGATCCAAGTGACAACCATTCCCAGACCACCAGATAGCCCAAGTATGTACCCTGCTACATTCATAATATCTTGGCCCTGTTAGGCTGGGAAAGAGATTGAAACTGGATTTCATTTTAGAATAGTATTATGCTTCATCTACTGGCAAACAGGCATTTCAACTTTTTTGCCCCTAAGAACAGATACTCAATCCTCATTTTTGAAACTCAGCTGTTTGGTAGGAAACAACCCATGTTTTCTAGGATCCTTAAAGGGAACTTGGCTAGGAAACAAATCAGAATTGAGCTGGGACTAACCAGGGTAAGGGTTGCTTATATCTGCAGATTACCCCTCTCTGCTTTTCTAATTCACTCACCATGCCTTATCTTTCCATTAATCTTTAATAAACCTTTTAGTTAATTCCCCAAACACACGCAATCTACATGACAGCAGGATACAGTGCAAAAGCAGTCCATGAATATGAGGAAATAGGCAGCAGAGGAATCAAAAGGAGGGAAGAAACTTTTAGGATTAAAAATACCCAAACTGCAGGTCAGTGGAAAATGATGAGCAAACAGGAGAAACTAGCTGTAAGGGGCAAAGCAGGGAGGAGGGAGGGGGTGTTAAGGGTAGCAGTATTTATCTGGACCTTGGATTAATTTTCTCAATGGGGCCCTCCTCTCTTTTCTGCTCTGGTTGCACTTTGACAAAAACAGGCAATCTGATTTCAAATTTGGAGCCTCTGACATGTGGAAAACCCTCTCCACGCTGACAACAAGGATATAACTAGATTAAAAGGTAAATGCAATTTAACCCACCCCAGCAGAAATGGTAATCAAATTATATTGCTTCTAAATATGATAAGTTTGGGACTAGGGCCCTCAGGGGAAGAGAAGGTGTCTTGCAAACACAAACACAAAGAAATATGTCAAAGGGAACTGCTAAATCAATGCATGAATTCTGACTTCTACCCTACCTCCCTCCCCCAGGGTGCTTGATAAGCTGCTGATTGCTTCTAAAATATCTACTACCAATGTTAGGAACTGATTAAGCAGCTTACAAAGCACTGGGGGCTAGCAGACAGGCCCACCAGGGAGACTGCTGCTCTGGAGTTAAGTGGCTTGCTTTTTCATGCCTTGATTATTAAAGATGAGATAGCACAACATGCTGAAAAGATGTGGAAACAGTTTTAGACTTCAGGTAACTGGCCTTTTTATTTTATATATGGAATAATTTCTACCCTGTGATTTCACCAGCCAACAAAAGCCATGTTTCCTGTTGTTCTGTAATCTGAGGGGCATGTGAACTACTTCAAGTTAATGTGTCAACTGAACACCCAGAACTAACTATGCTCCCCTTATCCTGCAGAAAAGGCACCACTAGAAAAGGGAAACATAGGCAAAAGAAGCCTAAAATACTGCGTTTTACATGTTGCTGGCAATAGCATTAGAGTGAGAACACAGATGTGCCCAGGTCAGCTGGCACATCTCACCTCATTGCTTCCTCCACTGTGCATCTGAGCACTGCAGCACATTCACCTTAAATTCCCCATCCTCTTTTTTCAACACTTTTTTCTAAATTCTCCTTGTTTAATCTGTTACATAATAAAGTTCTGCCATTCAGGTAGGTGTACTGCAAGGTGCTTGCTTAGTTCAGTCAATATCAGTGCAAAGACACGTTTTGCTGGCACCTCTTCCATGGTCACATCTTTCATGGTAACACTGCATGGCTTAACTTTGTTAAGGTTTGCTGAGGTTTTTGATGTTCTTGGGGGCCGGTTGGGTTTTTTTCCCCCCCTTCTTGTGGCAATTTACATTATTATGTAAATAATCATGTTGCACTAGGGACTGTACAAACCCATAAATTCCTGAATAACTACTCTTTCAAGCAAAGAAATAAATACTACTTGTCACGTGTAGGCTGATTCTTAGATGATAATTCATTGATCAGCAAGAATTTGTCAGAGCAAAGCTCTCTTTGCAGACTACAGTTTTCTTTCACAGTCTCTTTCCAGCCCCATTTGAACACGGATGGGCTTTGTCTCTTTCATCCATAACCAATGTCCCTGGTTAACCCATTTT
Source organism: Grallaria varia (assembly GCA_013396735.1). Classification (NCBI taxonomy): domain Eukaryota; kingdom Metazoa; phylum Chordata; class Aves; order Passeriformes; family Formicariidae; genus Grallaria; species Grallaria varia. The sequence continues at coordinate 49,721 of VWZG01010229.1, forward strand.
TATACTAAAATATAAACCACAAAGAAGACTTGGAAGTATAGCTATTTATGCTATGATTAGCTAAAGGGGAATGGACAATTAGCACTGAAGGTGAGAACAGGCTTGATGTGTAGCAGGTAGAACTAACTGAAGACACTCACCTGCTGAAGGTCTGCAAGAGAGTAAAGATGGATTTGCTGGAGAAGATACTCTCTGGGAAAGATCCTGGAAAAGAGAAAAATGGATGTGTGTCACACCTTTTTGACAGAAAAACTCCAAAATTTCCTCTCCCCACCAAACAGCTGCAGAACAAGGATGCTAGACAGAGAGCTTGCCAGAAACTGGAACTATGTCATCCTTTAAGTACCTTTTGCAGCATTCCACAATAAGAATGAATGCTGTGCCAGTGTCATTCTTCAATTGTCAGGTCATGTACAGCGACATTTACAGCTGCTGAAAGCTCTTCTTCAGCATAGATGATGTTTCTTTAAACAATTAACCCAGTAATAAAAACAAATAACTCAAAATACACATTAAAAGTATTTCTTATGGTTTTTGGTACAAGCTTCCTGGTCTGCTACAAAGCTGTAACAGTTAGTTTCAGATGTGATTTATAGCTTTGTAACTGAAATAACTATGTTGGGAAAAAGGTCTTGCAGATACTGTTCTTCCAACATGAAGTTGATTGATATCAATTACCATTTGCATGCAGAAATACATGTATTGGTATAGACTTTGTAATGACTTATTTAAGAAAGCAGTATTTACCTTAAAATAAGCCAAGGTTTAAAGCAAGACCGCTGTTTATGCACTGACAGACCTGTTCAGTAAAGCTAAACTACAGAAACCTGAACAGAGAAGAGATGCCCTAATTAGAGTGACTGGCAGTAAAATGAAAAACTGGGTTAAAGTAACGTCACAGAGGTAAAAAAGGAAATTGTAAAGCTAAGTGGTTATCAGCTAAAGAAGTTTATTAAAACCTACGTATCTGCCATAAAGATGTTAGGAAGAGAAGAAGTACATTAATCAAAACATCTATCTTTGCGTGCACACACAGAGAAACAACCACCTGACCAGCTTTTATTTTCCATCCACACAGAACAAATACACCAGCACACTAAGGTACCTTGGGGAGTGGAGAGTCACCTCACCCATGCAAAAAAAGCAACCAAGTATCTGAATAAGTGAAACTATTTCACTCTATATATCTCTCTCTCTTCCAAAAGAAATTGTGAACTCTGTTCCTACATCACAATCAGGTAGTTTTAAGGCAATACAGAAACAAAACTCTTGATGTAATTAAATGCATGAACAAGGCTCTGGCAAAGACTGGTTTGTAAGAGTAGAACTGAATGGCACACACTGAAAGGTCAATATGAACATACATGATTGTGATATGAGACTAATGAGAAAGCACACAGCCACTCAAAGACGAGATTTTAGAAGCTGCAACACAATCAGCTGAAACACTGACCAACAGGGCTAACACTACCAACTGCAGTGTTTCCACAGAACACTGAATCTAAGAAATAATGGAAACACCTCAATTCCTTGTACTCCATTGCTTGTCTTAAATGACTACCTTAAACTGATGCTTTCAAAGCTGTCTTGAAGAGACTAGGATTTCTCACTGCTGTTAAGGTAAGCAGTACAAAGTCTCATAACTCCTTTTGTACTTTTGAAAAAAAATTATTGGGGTGGGAGGAGAAAAGCTCTGCAAGTGAGGCACTGACAACTGAGCACTGTCCATCTTAGGCACCCTTCCTGAGCTGGACTGTCCCCTTGCTCCTTCCCACTCGCCAAGCATATTCACTGTACCCACCCAGTTCTCAGCTGCAGTCTCACTGGGATACTGCCATTTCCCCCGTTCAGCTCTGCAGGTGATACCATGGCTCCTTTTAGAAGTGAATGTGTTTCAGTGGCTTGCTGCATCACACCTTCATAATACATTTGGCACAATGACAAAGACCATTTGAAAACAGTCAAAATTCAGACATCAGACAACAAATGACACTGTGATTCCTCATTTGCACATAGCAGATTCATTAAAACTGATTACTAAGGAGTCAACTCTGAACAGCATTTTGAAGCATTAGCATTTTTTCAGCTCAGACAGAAATTCTTCCATTAAAATTTCCCCATCTTTCTCCCCTGATCACACAGACAGGCACTAAACAGTGCTGTGGTAGCTTTGCCAGGAACTGCATTATTTGCTGATGGCCTTACAGCACTGCTAAGGAAAACAATTAGCTAATGAAAGATTTCCTTTTTCAGGAAATTTCCTGAATAGCCCATAAAGCAGAAACTGTCAACGACTTAGTATCGATGACTACCATCACATTCCCCTGCCTTGAAGGACAGCATTTTATTTCCTGCAAATTCTAGCTCCTAATAAAAAGTGTGCAGACGAAAAGCAAACTCATGAATTCCTTTATGAGTTTCAGCCAGCACAAGCCCTGGTGACAACCATCCTATGCCTGTTCCTGTCCCCTTCCCTAAGACATGTTAGTTTGCAGCAATAACTCTGCACAGCAGGCATCCAACATACCTCCTCCTTTCCTATTTCTAGGAAAAGAAGTAGGCACTGCCCGCCCAGTCTTATGCAAGACACATATAAACTCAGCACTCCAGTAAGAGGAGTGATCGTTTCCATGGCTATGGAAACTGAGGCATAAAAAACCCCTTAGTAAGTAAGGCTGGTGCAGCTTCAGATTTGCAGTCCTTCTACTGCCATGAAAAATTAAAATTGGTTGTGGTGGGCCACAAAGAAACAGCTGAGCAGCCAAAGCTCTCAAATAAAACAGTATTTACAAAAGTTCTTATGAAGCAACCAGACCAGCTCCTGAGGATTCCCATCACATGTAGAGGTGCAAAACATCCCTTCAACACTTGCCCACCTCACCAGAGGTGGAAAGCATAGAGCCCCATGACTGCGAAACCCTGAAATTGCCTTAAAGGAGGCAGCTCAGCCCCCCGTCATAAACGATGTGCCTTCACCTCTGGTGAGCTGAGCAACTGCTTCAAAAACACATGTTGATGTGCTGCATGTCTGCAATTAAGACGTCCTCCAGAAAACTTCCACTAGTTGCATTTGGAAAGAAAAACCAAAACTCAAGAGCTACCTGAATGTAACTGGTGAAGCCACCTCCCAAAAATGTGTTCATTCAACAAAAATTCATCATAAAACACAAGCAAATCAGTTGGGGCAGGACATCCTCACAGACAAGTAGTCCAGTGAGCAAGAAAACAACTGATGGCCAGTTTCCAACGTCTTGCTTGCCTGCACAGGTTCTCTGAGCCTAATGAGGTCACGGCTTATATAAAGTCTTTTTCAGTAAGAGGCACACAGGACTAATTCAGAGCCTCTGGCTTCTCAATCCACACACCTCCTCTCATGTAACTAGTAGGAAAGCAGTGTCCATGCCATCTCCATCCCTCTGTCATCTGCAACTGAAATTGGCCAAAGGAAACCAAAGTCAGTAGAGAACAGCAGACAAGACAAGGCTCACACAAACACCATGCCATTGCTTTAGTGTCCAGACAAAGTGCTACGAGGCATCCAGATCAACCTAAAATCATTTGTGTCCAAAAATCTCACACAGACTATAAGATAGGCTAAAATAACTACGCTTAGAAACACTTCACTAGAAAGTACGTACTTTCTGCATGAGGTTTGGGCATGCTTGAGTTAATATAAGACCTCGATCCAAAAAGACCAAAACATTTATTTTTCCCTTGATATAGAGGTCCTTTATAAACACCAACTGGGAAATCTCTGATTAGTTATTTGAAAGCAAAATAATAGACATCAGTTTTGTAAATATTTTGATCAATGTGCTTCAACTAAATTTTTTTAAAAGTTGGTCAATTAAAAGCATTCAATAAACAGTGCCCTTTTAGTCAAATCTTAACACAGAAAAAAACCTGGAGTGAGCTAGACAGAGGTCAAACGCAAGATGTTAAGATTCATCACAATAAAAATTCAAACCTCTGTGGCTTCAGAATGTGACCTGTGACCCCTGAGAGGCAAATGGTATCAAGTGCATATCCCACTAAAAGCACTTCCTAAGCTTTCACAGTTTGGAAACTCCCAGACCAGTTTCACCACGGATGAGTCACAGGATTGCTGTGTTGCAAACCCTGGCTATCAGTCAGGGTTTAGCCTGCCACGAACAAACCAAGTTCAATGTTAAACAGCCTTCTAGCTTTGCCAGTGCCTGTGAACAATGAAATCCAAAGTCCTATTGGTTAAAGGTCTCTAAATTGCTTTATTGTTATGTCCTAGATACAAACACAATCAATGCAAGCAGGAAAGACACCCACCATCAGAGACTTTTGATCCAACTAAAAGCGAGAATTAAGCATTCTCAGTTTGTGATTTTTTTTCCTTCTTTTTGTTTGATACTTTGTAATCTGAAGTATAACTTTCAGTCAAGACAGAACCAGAAATTTCAGCTGTTCCCTTTTGGGTGATCTTATCAGCTAAGTATTTGCACAAACAAAGGTTATCTTTTAGTGTCCTCCTGCAAACAGAACCACTGATAAGACTTTGCTTTTTGCATTTGGACAAAGTGTGTAGTTATGGTGCTTTGTTAGCACTAAGTAATTGCTCTGCATTTAAAGCCTGTTTATCATCAGCTTAGGTAATTTTTCTTCAATGGGTTAAATACCCTGACAGCTCTGCTAAAGCTACAACCAATTAATCTGCCCATGCCTGACATTATAACCGAAGTACAAACGTGATAAGCAGGAGGAACTCTTCTTTTACAATGCAATCAAAAGAAATCAAGTTTGCTGCCAGGTGGGCACAACCAAATCTCCTTTGTACCGAAAAGCCTGTTGAAACCTAGGATGGGAGGGGAAGCTGGCACCACGATTTCATGTGCCAGCCAGGAGTGCCTTGTTTGACCAGGCTGAGAACTCTGTGACTGAGCTCTGACTCACGGGGGACGCAGATGCCCCAGTCTAGCACACTGCCATCTCTCCACCCCTCTGCAGGAAGCTGCTACACCCACACCTGGCACAGCACCACGAGTACCAAGTCCATTTCCTCAAACAGCACAGTTCATGCCCTGGCACTGCAACCCTCACCACCACCAACTCCCTTTGGAGCTGCTGCACCACACTGCCAACCAAGGCAGCTGACAGGCCAGCACAGGCTGAGTGTGCTGTTCCGGTACATTTTCCCCCCCAGACAAGGGGCGAGGGGCCCTCTGAGGTCCCTCACCCTGCACCTCCTCCAGCTGTGGCCACGTGCAGAGCCCATGGGCAGGACCTGTGTGTGCCCTGGTCTCACTGACAGCAGCCCCAGCTTCTCAGGGCTACTACTTGGTTTGAAAAGCACAGAGGGGTATCAGTGAATTTCCAGTTATACCAAATACATGCGGCAGGGTAAATAATATCTCTTGCTGGGTTTTCTCTTGCAATTCATTGACATGGATGCTGTTAAGGTAGAGAATGGCATCAGAGGTGAGGGAAAAAGGTAGGATTTTTTTTCCACTGTTGCTAATTCTCATAGTTATGTTCAGGCTTTTGATTTTGTATTTCCTTGGAAATCTGAGTGCCTCGAAGTTTGTTGGGAGAGGAGAACCCAAACTTTCCAACTAACAGAAGTTACTCAGGGAAGTGAGGCCTGGGGAAACACTGATCTTAAAGTCAAAATATATTAACAAATGGATGAATTTAAACCAAACCAAAAAACCCACTATTTATTTATTTATTTATTGTGGTGTTATACCAGATTAATACCTTTTTTCCAATTCTGCAGATTTGTCTAAAAAAGTGTTTATGACTCATTTCACATTCATGAGGTATGAATGCTGTTCTGTCTGGGAACAGTCATTCCTGCATATCTTCAGCCCACACGAAGTGCTAGATTTATTAGCAACCATGTCCAGGTAAGGTATTACTTCATGCTGTTAGGAAATTCCCCATGAGCATGCCTATATTAAACAGTTACTCTGCTCATCCATCAGCAACCCTGAACCAGTATATAAACTTTCAACTAAAATGCAGTACACTAACTCTCTCTCCTCTGTGGTTCCTTGAGCAAGATTATGGGGACATTGCAAAAGACAAGAATCACTACAGATCAAACTGAGGAATCAAGTAACACTGTTACTAAAAGCAGAATGCAGAGAATTAGACACAAACAATTTCATTTTGAAATCAAAATCGCTTACATCCCCCAATTAACTTAAATTTAAGAATAAAAAAATGCTCTTTGATTTTGTTAGGCACTTTTGAACCCTGCAGTTTGCTGCTGAAAGTTCTGATATGAAAATATAGGGATAAAAATGGTACAAGTCATACTTAACACAGTGTCCACATCTAACAGGAACTTATTTGCAAATCATTAGCTTTTTTTTAAAGCATTCTAGTCTCGAAAAGTGAATGGAAACAACCATTGTGAAAGGGATGTAATATTACTCATCTCTGTCAAAGAGATGCAGGTGGGCCCCTAGACCAGAAAATGCTACCGGGAACTGGAAGACCCTTCCCTGTTTTCTGGAAGGCTTTTCATGGAAAACTCTAGCATGCTCCTTAGCTGTATGCTCACCATGACTGAGCACTGGCTTGTGCTTTTAACCTTCCCTTGACGTGAACAGACAGCAGTACTGCCTCCACCCGGGCTGCCTGGCACACATCTCATTGCTCCAGCTGTTTGTTACCTCCAGCTGAAATGAAAGGTCAGCCCCTCAGTTTCAGTCAAAGACTTTTTAAGATGTTGACTTGCAAGAACTCTGTACATACAGTTACCTTGTCCAAAGGAGAGAAGAGTTGAAGCAGAGGCGGAGGTGATCTGTTTGTAAGAACTCCATCGACAGGCTGCTTTATTTCAGCTACTGCAATGACTACATGTGTGCAGGATCTATACTAAACAACAAATGGTTTGTGCATACTTCTCTGCATTTATTTTCTCACCGTTCCTCACTTTCACAGATTTCACAGAATACTCTGTGTTGGAAGACGCACAAGGATCACTAAATCCAAATCTTAAGTGAAAGGACTTTGGAATGTTGTTTTGTCTTAACCCTGACTCCTCTCAGGACATCCAGATGTCCTCTCTGAACAGAGTTTCTTTCTTGCCCTCTTTCCAATCACCTTTGCAATAAATTTTCTTCTTCTGTTAGTTTTGCCATTATTTTAGAGCCCCAAGTACTATGAAGCGACATCCCTGTGTTCAAACTCAAACTTTCTTGTTCAGTTTACTGCTTTCACAAGTTATGTCTTTGTTCCCCTGCTTTGGAACTTTCCACTCTCCAAATGGCCTACCCATTGCAAAGAAAATGGAGAAAACAGTCTTCGTTGACAGTATGGACATGACTTAGTGACCTTCTGTTGTCCTTGGTCTGAAAGAAGACATAACCCCTGCTTCACATACGTGAGGTATTTGGTGGTATAGTGATTGCATAAGATCAATCAGGATTCCTGCGATGTGTTTAGACAGGTTCCCCAATTGCCACACAAATATTTTGAAAGTAATGTACTCCTGTGTCAGAAGTGATATGTCTAAGGCCTCACTGTAGGAAGTGACAGGACTCTATTGTTCAGCATTACTGAATTCAGGCTTGTTTCACTCCGTGCTGACAGACCAGCAGGCTCAGCCAGGACCACACGCCTGCAGCACTGGAGGTGTACCTCCAACCTCCTGCTGCAACAGCAAGCTCTAATCTGGTCTTCCTGGGAAATACTGGGGTTTTGTTAAGGTAAAACTGATGTATTGCAATTCTGGAGCCAATAGACAAATGGCATGAGGCAGACATAAGTAACAAGAGGGAAATTTTCCCATTTAGTTTCTCATCACCTTTCAGATTCACTTACAGAATGAGGGCACTGCAACAAGCACTAATGCATAGGGGAATGTGCTACAGAATAATTTACCTTGTGTCACTGTTATTTGCCTGAAGTATCTGGGCTAGCAGCACCTGAACTGCAAGCTTAGATGTATAGCTGAGAGAGCAGAGAGCCCAGAGGGTTCCCCAGAGGAAGCTCCAAGGTTGACCTGGGTTACCCTACCCTACAGTAGACATTGAGGTACCTGAAGACCTCAAAAAAAAAATGATTCTGACAGTTCTTTGACCTGAAGAACCTTCAGTTATGACAAGAACAAAGCAAACCCAGAACAGAATTTGCATCATTGAGCACAGCTTCAGAGAATACCCTCATGATTTAATGGACTCAGAGATTCTCACTGTTCCTCAGCCATCAGTTTTACTGAATCCACCTTTTTTGTCTGTGCGATTTATTCATCATCCCACAATCTGCAGGCGGTGGTGGGATCTGTACAGCTCCACTCGTAACTAATTCTACGTTGGCTCTAGGTTTCAGTCTTGTATGTTTTTGCCTGAACAGCATCCACACAAGCCAAGCAACCAAAACAAGTGAGAACTTGTTGAGTAACGACATTTGAGGCAAATGATGTGTTGCAATACTGAGGTGACAGTTACAGCAAACTTGGCATAACAACATCCCTTGTAAAACAGGGAGCTCAGCAACAGGTTCAGATACGTGCTGATGGAGGGCCTTATTTCACCTCTCAGCCAAGACCAGGTCCCTTAATTTTCTCCCGTGCAAATATAAAAAGAGCTTAGAATCCAGTGGAGCAATAGGTGAGAATAAATCACTATAACTGATGAAGACCATTTTTATTGTAAGCCTGCTAGCTACTTTTAGGATTTCTTTTGTCTTTTCCTTTCTTCCTTCCTCCTCTTCTACTTGCTTCTTCCAAGTTCACAATGTGGTTTTATCCCTGAGTCCTCTGCCAGATGCCAAGTTTTTGAGTTCTTAAAGTACCTATCCATGCACCCCAAACAATATAAATAACATTTCCACATTTAAACCAACTGGATCCTGAGCTAACCTGGTTTATAGCCATCTGGAATTCTTCAGAAAAAGGGACTGTAAGCACTGTAAACAGTTTTGTCTTCACAGAGGACACCAAGAGTTTCCAACTTCACTGCTCTCTTCATTTTGTGATCTGGGTTGAAGAGCAAGGTATAGATTTAAAGTAGATGATAATGCAAATAGTATTAATAAAAGAAACCTCAGAATGATCTGCTTTTCCCTAATAAGGCAGGCTCTATCAGTGTCCCAGAGGCAGCAAGGTGCCAATATAATTAATCAGTCTGTTTTTAGTTCTCTGTAGACAGCAATAGTAACAGTTTGTTTCAGTCTGTTTATATGGGTCTGACAGGTCTTCAAGATGCTGTGTTCACTTTCTTGTGATTAATAGATATTCACATACTAAGGTGAAGACCAAGCAGAAAAAGAATGTTTTTAGAGCAGGACAGATAACTGGATTCTCTCTCGCAGTCTTTCGTTTCTGCTTAGGTAACTAAGCACTAAATTTAGGAATGCTGTCTCACCATATTGTTTAAACTCCTCCTTTTCTTGCAACTTGCCCATGTGATGAGCCAAAGGAAAACTTAAATCACATGTTTTCTTTGTTTACTTTTCAGCTGTGCTCTATAAAATCATCACATTGATAGTGAATGTCTACACACTGGGATACTAGATGAAGAAAGCAAAGCAATTGGGAACACACAGCATGGAATAACTCCTTCTGGGAAAAGAACTTTTCTTCCTTTTCATACCTGCAAACTTCTTAGGGGAGACCTGAGGGAACAACTGAGCACCAAACTCACTTCACAGGCCAAGAAGGAGCTGGACTCTAAGGTCTGTTTTGTACATTCCTTCAGTGGCTTTTACACTTTAACAAGCCCTATGAAACTAGAGATGCTTCCCTAGTACAAAACCAAACCCTTCTTGGGCTGGGGGTCCTGCTCCCCACCACAGAGAGCTTTAATTGGAGACAGGGTGAAGGAACCCTTAGATAAGAAAAGGGAGCATTTGGAGTACTTTTTCCTAGTTTCCCTTTCTGCCATTCTGGGTGTTTCATTTTGATAAAGGGACATTTTCTCTCTCCTTTCTGCTCCAAGAAAGACCATGCTCACACTTCTGTGACAATTTTTGTCCACTCTCTCTTCCGTCCATTTTCTCAGCACTTGTCATCTCTTCAGAGGTAGGTTTTGGGGCTCCCCCTTTGTCCTGGCTTCTCCATTAACTCTTCATTTCTTGAGATCCCTTCCTTCTTTGAATCTCCTTCTTGGTTTCTCTCATCCCTTTTTTTTTTTTCTCTAGTCCATTGATTTCACTGCTTAGGCCTCTTTTGAACTTTCTTTTACTCTCTTAATGAAGTCCATTCAGTTTCCTGCCTCCTTCTGTCTATTTTAATAAGAGAATTCTTCTCTTCAACATTAATCAGAAAGCATCACTTCCTTTCTGCCACTTCTTATTGCAGCTGAATGGGATGGCATAGAACAGTTACAGCTGAACAGAAAAACAGCTCTGCAAGATAATACCTTCTAGAACAAAAGAGGAACCATACAAAATCTTAAAATGCTGTAAGCTGCCCTAAAAATAATAGGAATTGAGTAGTACAACACAAGCACACATTGACACCACTGGGTCTGACACAAGAACCCAGAAAGGGTTCTCCAGAAACCTGTTGCTACATCCTTCTCTTAGTTGTTCTAGGTAGTTCATCAAAGCAGTGACACAGGTTATGTACCAAATGGCAGACCAGCTCTCCTTACCTGGAATAAAGGCAGTAGAGAAGCCTCCTGGCCCTTACAGAGAATTCAGATCCCTAAAACACTACACTTAAAATACAGTCACTGATGTCACCTGCTTTCTTGCCTTTTGGCAGCTCACAATTTCTAAGCAGTGGCTTTCCTACTTTCAGACTTGTCTTAAAAACTGGGGAATGCTTACAGATGCATCAGGTCAGCTGCATGCCCAGAGACACTCAGCTCACAGTACAGCATGGGCAGACACATCTCCCCATCTCTTTTGAACAACCACAGCAAAAGTCATTTGGCTTTTATACGGTCACAACTGCGGCTTGGTGGTTTTAATAAGATTGTTCATTTTCAGTTTGTTAGAAAAATACAGAAGCAGCTGAATGGACTAAGATACAGCATTTCTAAAATGAAGTTCACTTTTTATAAAACTACTATTTCCACCACAGCAAACACAAGATGAAACACCTTTTGCTGTGCTATGACCATGTGTTTTCCAATAAACGAAACATTCAGCACAGCCATGTCATGGATACTGGCTGAGCAAGAGCCCAAATGCTCTGGGGTCATATAATCATGTGCTGGCTCATCTGCCAGGGGACTCCATCTGGCCTCTGCCTTTGGGTGAGGTCAACTCACAGAAGAGGGCAGAAGCACTGGACAGGAGGTTGACTCTGACCCCTCTCATGCTTTGCAGCAATATGAGGTGTTTCTAAGGTCCCAACAGTGGCTACTGCTCTGTGATGCCATGGCAGGAAGCATGACATATCACATCTGATTGAAAACACAACACAGCTAGTAAGCCTGAGGAGGAGTAAATGATGCGCACCATAATGTGTGATCCCCTGGACTAACAGCTGTCAAGAACAACTTAAGATACTCAGATCCCATAAAATAATTTTCTTTGGCAGAGGATAACCTAGCTGCCCAAAGAAATCAGATACAAGCACAACATCTTTCTAAATGAATAACACCTTCAGAACCAGACTGTGAGAAAAAACAAAAGTGTGTGGGGAAGCAACTTGAAATTACATCCTTGTGCTGTATGTTATCTGTGGTTCTTACCTTCTACGTAGATCTTCAGCCACTGCTGCTCTGCAGCTGAACAAGTAGGCTCGGAGAGATTTTAGCTGCTGTCTCAGGCGGACAACAGTTGCCAGAGGTTCAACATGCTTGTACAACATGGGATTTTCCTGCTGGATATCAATCAATGGCTCCTCATAAACATATTCCAAGAACTCTTTGGCTTGCTTTGATACCTGAAAAATAAAAGCAGTTTAGTTAGGTTTTCCTCCCAGCTCTTTTAAAGTAGATCTTCCCCTCTGTGATCTGTCAGCTATTCTGTGCATCTGAAAATTTACTCTGTTATCAAATACAAATGCAAATAGAGCTGAGAGAGATCCAACTCTCTCTGCTTATAGCCAAGTCAAACTTCATCAAGCCCTTCAAAATTCAGTGTATGAGATACCTGCTTACTTACTCAAAGTGCAGTGATGTCTGCAGCCACACACGCTTTTACTGCAGAGTAACATAGCTTACTAGGTGTTTTTCAAGTATAAAATCCGATTACTAAATTTCTTTCCTGTCAGTATTTTTCTGCTTGTTCACTGTTTTCTTTTTGGCAAGAAGCAAATTGTTCTGTTTTTTTAAATACAGATAAATAAAACTGAATTTTATTGATATTTATTACTCATTCCCAATGTTTCATCTGCAAGAAGTTTTTCTTATGCCTTTTTCATTATAGTGCCCTATTCTGTCTCCACCTGCAAAGAGCTACTGTAATCTTGATAAATTCATGGGATTTTTGTTCCACTAGAAAAGATACTCCTGTTTCTGAGGTGAGAAAGCCAAATTCCCTCTCATTCCTTATTTCTGCATTTTATCACAGCTGGAAAAGATGGGATTACCTGAAATGAGCTGCAAATCACTTGAAACTGTGCTACAGAAATACTATTGGTTCCACGATTCAATTAGTCCTCCTGGGGCCTTTAAATCAGTGTTTACACTGAGTCAAGGGAGGGATGAATTAGGCTAAGAAAAGAAGAAAGGGCACAACCCTACCCAACCACAGCCTCATGAGATTTAGGAAGTTATTTCCCTTCAGGTGCTGTAAGGTAAGAAGTAGGTAAAAGCAATACACACCCTTATAAACAGCACCACTTCCAAAAACCACCACTAGTTACTCACTGCTTATGGGGAAAGCTAGCCCCAAATGTAACCTTTTCAAAATGCATAATAAAAATATAAGAAATAATACTAAGACCAGCCTTCCCACCAATAACCACACAGATAACACAGTGTGTAATTTTAAATACAGCAGACCGTAACTTCACAGGTTTCCCAGGTCCTGAAGCTGTATTGAATATCTCACCTATTTATATTAAGCATCTCACCAATTTATTTTTCTTTTCCTTTTCTTCATTTTCAAATATCATGCATGTGCAAGGGACTGTGCTCAGTGGAATGACAGGTAACATGGAGCAACACAGGCAACTTGGATTTTGTAGAACAAAACTCTACAATCTCCAAATATATTAAGTTTTCCAACATTAGCAATATTGGTATTTTACTATGCTTACTTTAGTGCATAAGAGACTGCAGTTAAACAACCTGCTTTTACAATCATCAAACCATTTGATCACAGTATCTCAGCAATCCCCTGACAACTGCTGTATCTGTACTAAATATTAGTCCTCTTCCACCAGCTAGCAAATTAAGCCATGTATTCAGTGATTCCCTCGGAGACACATGAATGCTTGGTACAGTGACTAGCACCTCCCACCAGGAGGACCCGGTGCTCAGTGATATCTTAGTCTATCTCCTTGCTTTAAACCCCTGCTGAAGTGATGGGCTCCTCATCCACCTGCCCTGCTGTCTTGGGAATGGGAGAGCACAGTTACTATCCAAGCACTACACCCACACCTGTGCATGCCTGTACCCAGTGTGGGGCATCCCTCCCAAGGTGTCAAGAGTACAGAAATGAAAAGATGCCATAATTGAGGTCCCCTGCCATACAGGTGCACTGTGATGACAAAGTATTACTGTGCGGCTCTGGTGCTACGTGATCTGAATGCAGCTTTTGAAGAGAGAGCAGCAAAGCAAACCTTCCTCTCTCCTTGCCAATACAATATATCTCCAGAGCTCTGACTGCAGGGAAAGTAGCTTTGCCCAGCATCACTGGCTGACAGATAGGTGTCAGTTTACTCTGCATGCATGACACAGGCACACACATCTTGTAAAACACTGACTCACATTGCCAACCACAGCAAAGTTACACAAAGTTGAAATGCAGCCCTAAAATGGGAAGGGTCAGACTGTCACAGTAATTCAGCTTGCTACCAGCCAATATTCTAGCATATGTCCTAGCATACTTACAGTCCCCCAGTTTTACTGGGCAGACAAGACAATCCTATTAAATCAGCCAGAAGGAGTGAGAAGATGCAAAGGGCAACAGGGTTTTAGCTTTAAATGTCATACAAGGATGGATGCTAACATTTTCCAGACCTTTTCTTTCTAGAGCCTGCAAACCTACAGTTCAGAATTCAATTTACCAGAAGTCAGCCTCCCTTGAAGCCTTCTGGCACAGGGAGTTAATTTCCTGCTGTGTTTGTCTGGCATTTTGTGCAGGCTGAAAACCACCTGAACTGCAATACTTAGTGAGTTTTGCGTGCAAACAGGGAAAACAGTTGGCCTAAGTAAAAGGAAGAAAGGATGTTCACAAGATTGCCTCTTTTCTTTTCCCTTCACACAAACACACAAGAAACACAAATATGAAAACAGTAGGGAGACAGGGGGGGAAAAAAGTGAACCTGGGGTCTGAGCTGCTGCTTTGGTTAAGAGAGAAGAAATGTGCCTAACTGCCAAGTCCTTTCAAAGAGTTTCTGTTGCAGCTAAGAGGATTTTTCTTTTCCTATCCATGTGCTTTCAGGTGTTAAGGGCATTGCTGTTTTTCAAAATTCTGGGTATGGGAAAAGACAACTCTAAGGATTTTTACTGCTTCTGTTCTTTCATGACCTGTCTTGCCAAAACCAGACAAGAATATCTCAATTTCAAAACTCAGTTAATTGATGTAACAGTTTACAGCTGCTGCTCAGATGTTGAGTCTGTGAAACTTGAAAGAGAAACATGCCCAATTACACTGTAAGATCTCATGTCCTGCAGTACCTATTGCTGCTTGCTTTGCCAGAAACACATAGGACAGAGCCCTGAAGCCCCTGTGGAGTGCAGGTTTACAAATTTTTCATTCAATTTTGCTTCCATTTGGTGGATTGACAGGCACCTTTCAGACAGTGTAGAACAGAAGCTTTTGAAGGCTGGAGCCCCATTTCAGTTCTGGCCTTCAAATGTGGTATGTGCTTATTTCCTGCACCTCTTTGAGGTGTGCCACTAGCACAGCCAGGAGCAAGTCCCCCATCACAGAAGCTCCAACTTTCAGGCACTGTTGTGCTATCTGCAACGGGTAAGGTTGTGTGTTTAGAAGAAGCTCTGTTGTTTATCTTCATTTTGGGATGTTGCTGCACAGCTTTGTGTGAGCACACTGGCCAGTTTTGGGAGGTGAAATGCTGGCAAGTCAATTGTCCTTTAAAAATGAGCCAAAAGAAAATTATTACTATAAGATCACCTGAAGGAAGTGAGACAAGATATTTGTCTTTGTCAAATCACAGAATCATAGAATGGCTTAGATTTGAAGGGACCTTAAAGATCATCTAGTTTCAACGCCACTGCCATGGGTAGAAGCACCTTCCACCACAAGAGGTTACTCAGAGACACATCCAACCTGGTCTTGAACATCTCCAGGGATGGGGATTCCACAGCCCCTCTGGGCAACTTGTTCCAGTGCCTCATTACCCCCTTACAGCCTTCCTAATATCTAATCTAAACCTACCCTCCTTCAGCTTAAGGTCATTCCCCCTTGTCCTATCACTCCTTGCCCTTGTGTAAAGTCCCTCTCCAGCTCTCTTGTAGGCCCCATTAGGCACTAGAAGGTGCTGTGAGGTCTCCCCAAAGCCTTCTCTTCTCCAAGTATACACCTTTCTTGTGTTGGGGGCAAGCCCTGGTGCCAGACAACAGCTGGGAGCTGGACACAGTACTCCCTCCAGGTGGGGTCTCATGATACTAAGTCCTTCTCCCCAGGGTTAGTCTTGATTCATTCTCTGCCCAGCTTGTACTTGTGCTTGGATTGCACATTTAATCAATACACTACTCAGGAATTATGGAGTTTCATTACAACTATTAAGTACAGCAGCCAGCACTAAGTTGAAAAAAACACCAAACCTTATCTCTGAATGGCGAAGGGAGATGCAGATGTGAAAGTGCAGGCAAACACATACTCTTGTCTCAGAAAAGCAATGCTTAGTTCTCCAGGAGGTGTAACGTGGACAGAAATAAAAGCACATGTATGCAGAACTGAAGAGAAAGGGAAAAACCCCAAGAGAAACTACTTGTTATTTTAATGCTGTAACTTGATGGAGTCGAGGAGATGGAACCAGTGATGGCAACTTAGCTGTCACACTGTAGTCGATGATGTCCTCTTCACCTTCCCAACCTGACTTAATTTCTGCTCTAACAGTTGGGGATGCTGTGGTGTTTTCCTACCTAAGGGACTGTGTTCCTTTCTTAAACTCACCTCTCTGAGCACTTTGGCACAAACACTGCTAAAGTATCTGCACAGAATTTGCTTGTGCTCCCATGCCACCTTGTATCTGCTCTGTCTGTCTACAACAAGTAGTATAGTGAGATGACAATAGATAGTTTTTAATGAATGCTTAAGCTTAGAAGTCCCGTTTTCTTTTGGGCCTCAGCTCCCTACACAAAGACCACAGGAAACAAGCAGAGAGCATACTTGTTACCCTGCAGGTTTAGAAAATAAATCAGTTAATTTTCTTGGCAGTACAGACAGCTTGATATGAGGTCTCTGCCTTACTATCTAACAGCTTTCTATCAGGGCTATCTATACTACTATAGACTGGCAAGTTTAGTCCTTGGCAAAAGCATCCAAAGAAAGAACTTTTAAATATCTATTCCTAACTTCTAGGCATGGGAGGGTTTTTTGTCTCCACACATAGGAGCATTATAACTCTGAAGAATCTTGCATTTCACAGCATAAGACTATCATTTTCCTGATGGCAGGCTCTGGCTACCTTTTAATAATCTCCCTATCTGACAAATTTTCTTCAAGAGAGACCTGCTTTTCCTCTAATAGGGCATTTACTGGTTATTTTTTCCTTTTCAAATAGCACATAATAATAATATTCGCAGACACAAAACATCAAACAACCTCTCCTAACAGTGGCTGCTAGGTCTGTGGCTCTAGCATGGTCTGGATTCCTTATGAGTTTGTTATTCTTTCAGCATATACTGCCTGAGATGGCAAAACAACACTGCCACTGTGTTCGCTGGCATAATGCTTTGAGGCACGTAATGAGCTGTCCCTATCTAACAACCAGCCACTGAGGCAGCAGCAAACAGCAGATTACAAAAGTTTTAGAAAAGCTCTTGTGTGACAAGTGAACAACTGTAGAATTTTCTCCTTATGTTACTTTTGTTTGTCTGGTCCAATCAAGCACTACAGGAATGTCCTTCTGGTGTCCTCAAAATGTTCATGCCAAGAGACAGGACATACTGGCCTCACAAACACAGCCTTTGGGTAAGCCAGTGCCCTGTGGGCATTTCCACAACTAAGCAGTGCCAATCCTTAGTGCCTGGTGCTAATGAAACAGGTACTCCTCAAGGGCCCCAATAACGGCAACCATTAGGGCTAAAAGAGATGCTGCAGTGTGCTATCCCTTCCTGTCTCTTGAAAGATAAGCAATGATGAAAAAGATGCCACCGAGCAAGAGCAGCATGGCTGCTCCTGTGAAGGAACACCTTAGGCCTGGCTAAGGAAACTGAGCTGAAAACATCTGTCTGGTTGAGAGAACGTGGCTCATTCTGACAAGAGGGACAAAGACAACAGTATTAGCAGTCAATGCCTGTAACCTTCAGCCTGCTGAAATGTCTGTGTTTCTGTCTAAAGGGCAATTCAGTTCACTTGCTAGCAAACCAGCCTTCAGGGAGATTACCTTGTATTTGGAAGTGTCCCAGTTATGAACCAGCCGGGCAGGGATGAGGAAACTGTCATCCACGTGGCAGGTGCTGCAGTAATACCATCCACTGTAGCTGCACACCTTGGCTTTCCCATGGGACAAACCTATGGAGCGCTGACAGCCTAGAGAAGAGAGAGGGGGAGAAGTCTGGGTTTGTACATCATGTCAGAGGTACACAGTCAAAAAAGTGAATATTCCTTCATCTGAGACTCTTTTAAAATTTTATTTATTTTACCAATGAGGCATTTCTCATTCTCTAAAAAACACAGGAATAAATATCAGTACTCTTGGACTAGTGCCAAAAAAGCACACACTACCTTGGGCATTTGTGACAAAGAGTTCAGACAGCAGTCAAAGGATACTTACCACTTCTCAAGACACCAAGGCAGAAGACTTACTTTAAGAAACTGGGCATTTAAAAGACATGGCTATCTGAAAACCATGCCCTGAAGCTTAGACACAGAACACCAGACCACAGAAACACTGTGAGCTTGCTGCAGAGAGACCCCATTTTCCCCACAACAGAACAGGCCAGTGCTGCCTGCCTGGAGGAGCTCAAGCCAGTTCCTGCTGATAGCCAGAAGGGATGCTGACTTGGCGGGTATGATTCAGCCACAGAATGAGCACAGCCAAGGCAAACCACAATCAGACCATGAATAACAACAGTGAGCAGCAGTCACATTGAGAATGAGTGGTTCTTGGCTAGCAGCAGTGACACAGCTCAGTTTCCAGACGGGTTTTTTTCCCCGTACCATTGGATTACCCTGTGTGTTACAAGGTCTGAGGTCTGCCTGTACTTTTTTCACAGCTGGATCCCTTGCCTCTTCCCATGCCCTCTTGTATAGAGTCCCTGGAGTAAAACAATGTATTCAAAAGCTGCTGCTTTAGTTAGAAATAACTAACGCAGAGCTCTCCTTCACCTGACCACCTGTTTTCACAGAACACATAAAAACTCAATGTACTTGACACCTCTGTCTTTCAATAGTGACTAAAATGAGCCAACAGGTTCAATTAATATTAGAGTGGATGGTTAAAGATAGACACCACAGTCACATTAAACAATCTGCTCAGGAAGCAAGGCTAAGGACGTTTGGGTAAGATTAGGACAAGATGTCTGTGGTTGTTAACAACAGCTCTCTGACACAGCACACATGATGGTATTTCTGCTTTTCCTTCAAATGCCAGTGTCCCCATATGACATTTACAGCTACAGCCACAGCACTACAGCTCTGGTCCAGCATGTGCTGTGTGCTCAGATGGTTGGAAAGAACAATTAACAGAAAACCTGTACATAACTTTTGTAGCAAAAGTATTGGCTAAACAGAGTTTTCTTAGGTAGAATTCAACTGATTGACTTCTTTTGTCAATATAACTGATTTCATTTAGTGTAATTATAGAACTTCTCCCACTGAAGGCAGCTTTTTTCCCCAGTAGAAGTTATCCTGATTTAAGGCAAGATTGCAGCTCAGCTACTCCAGGCTTACACTGAACTCCTCCTTCCCCAAACCAGCTGATGTTACCATGTCCCCTCTACTCTAATCAAAATAATTACAGTAACCTGACCAATACAATTAGATCACTTCCTCCTCTTCCACACTCCAGAGCCATTCGGCCACTGATTCCTTGCAATATGCACTATCAAATGAATCAGTGTGGGACATACCCTGCCTCCATCCCTCTTTTCCCATTCCCTCCCCCTTTTTTTTTTAAAGTGAGGATATGTAGTTTCTTGAAAAAGACAAATATATAAACAGGTCAGCTGATGAAAGAGATAATTACCCTAATAACTCCTCCTTTTACCCTTCATAAGGCCAGAATACAAGTATAAGCATGTATCTCAAGTGGTATAACTCAACATAAATAATGCAAAAATGTGATCTCAGCTAATAACCAAACAGAAACCCCAAACATTATGACAGTAAACTATTATTGTCGTAGAAATAATTTTTTGGGTGGTAAATATTAACAGCACTTTTTGCAAAGTCCTTTAGGGCAGAAAGAATGCAGGTATCTCTAAATTCAAGTAATTCAGTAGCGTGTTACTGAAAAAAGATGACCTGTGACTGTGGCTTGGAATCAGAACTTAGAAACCAACAACTTCGTACTTCCCACAGTGCAAAGCATGCATTTTCCTATATTTCCTCTCATGTTCTTTTACTTTTAAAAAACCCCACATTTTCCCAGTGGTCATTTAAAAGAGTTTCCATGCAGTCCAGCTCTACCATGCTGGTTTGGATGGAGCAGCTGGCACACCTGGTAGTAAGCCCAGTATCAGTGTTATGTACTACATACAGAACCTTTTTTCCCCCAGATTTTTACATGCATTCATACATGAAGGTGAAGGTTTTGAACAACTGATGAAACATGAAATACCAATCCAGTTTGTCTGGTGTTGACACTCAGCTGAGTAGTAGCCCTGGAAGATGCTTGCAGAAGTTACTCAGACTTTGCTAAGACCACGTTGTAGTGGGTTGACCCTGGCTGGAATCCAGGAACCCATTAAATCCTTCTGCAACTAGGCAGAAGGGAGAGGGGTCATCCACTTACTATCTTTACGTGCAAAAACAGATTCGAAGTGAGATAATACCTAAAATTTATTACTAACAGGATAAAAGCTAAGCTAAAGAGTAAGAAATAATACAGTCTTAAAATACACACCACACACACACACACACTTTCCCCCCGCCCCTCCTCCTGTCCATGGAGGGTTGCAGTCAGTTGCGGTTGCTGCCGCTTGCAATGTGAGTTCCCCCACCCCTCAGGGCCACTTATCCATGGGGTGCAGTAGAAGTTGAGTCTCTGCATCCCGATGGGCCTCCGTGGGTTGCAGAGGGACATCCTGCTTCACCACGGTCTTCACCACGGTTTACAGGGAACAACAGCTGAGTCCATCCCCTGCTCTGTGGGGTCCCTCCCATGGGAGACAGTCTTTAATAGACTCCTCCAATGTGACTCCACCCCTCGCACAGCAGTTCTTCCACATCTGCTGTCCCGAGCGTCACTTCTCCATAGTGGTACAGTCCTTCATGGACGAGATGTACTGATGTGGGCCCCCCTATAGGGCCACTGCTCTCACTTGGATAAAACCTGCTCCAGCGTGGGTCTGCCTCTCCATGGAGCGACAGGTCTTCTGCAGGATTCTGCTCCATCCTGAGCCTTCCTCAGGGTCACAGCCTCCTTTCAAGCATCCACGGCTCCAGTACGGGCTCCTCCATGGGCCGCAGGGGGGTCTCTGCACCGCAATGGTCCTCCATGGGCTGCAGGGGTTTTAGCTCTGAGTCCTTACCCTGCTCCATGAGGTGCCTCCTCCCCTACCTCTGCAGCGACCTTCATGTCTGCTGTTATCCCATGTTCTCGCTCTCTGGAATTTTTTTTGCGCAACAACCCTCCAATTCTTAAGTATGTTATCACAGAGGCGTTACTGTGATCTCGAATTGGCTCGGCCCTGGCCAGAGCTGGATGTCCTTCCTGGGGCCAAGTGTCATTGGCTCCCATGGGACAGGGGAAGCTTCTAGCAGCTTCTAACAGAAGCCACCTCTGCAGCCCCCCCACTACCAAAAAACAATTCAGCTACAGAAACCCAGGACACACGTTTTTAAAAGCACAACAGAGATAAATCCTGCCCCTGTCTAAAGGAAACAGAGAAGTACACCCGCTTCTCTCCTCTTGTTATAGTTTTAGAATTTGCCAGAATTTTTCTTTCCCTACCAACATAGACACTGGGAGCTGACACCCTCCTCGACAAAAGACCCGGCTAATGATCCGAATTCCAACCTGATGGCTGGGCGGAGAGTTCTTTTGTTTGTTTTGGGAGTTGTTGGTTTTTTTCTTCACTTCTTCAGAGGAGGTTTTGGAGAAGGAAGCACCTCGGAGGGACTCCTCTGGTTTTGGCTTCTTTCCCTGCCTCGTGTTCCTGGCCCGGTGTGCCCTGTGCTTTCAGACGGACATTCGCCATCGCCTTGGAGTTGCTGCATTTTTCCTGAGGCACCGACAGCACTGACAGGGGAGTCCCTGGCCCCCTCTGCCCACCCCGAGCCAGCGCCTTCCAGATGGAGAACAAAGGAGTCCACGTTGCCTATGGGAGAAGTTTTCACTCCGTCCCTTCAGAGACTCATTTCTTTAGAGGTTTTGGTTACAGAGTTGTTATTTGTTCTGTTCTGGTGTTTTGGAGATAGATATATATATATAAATATATTTAGTAGTTAAGAACTGTTACCTTTCCTTCTACACATTTTCCAAATAAAAATTTTGTTTTAAATTTAAAAGAGGCATGGTCAATTTGAGAAAGGAATTCTAAATTGTTTTAGCTTACTCTAAACTAAGACACCTCTTGTAGCAACACAAAGAAATCCAAGAAAAAGGGCATTCTCCTTTCTCAAACTAAATGGGAACAAGCCCCAAGAGAGGGTGTTTGTGCTAGCAGTACCTCAGTACAGCATTTTCTTCTCTGCCAGCCTTGCTAAAAGAAGTGAAGGGCCTGAATCTCTCTCCTTAGTAGCTGCCTCTGGGTTTCCCATCACCAAAAACCACTGAAGCCTGTATACATCAAATAGCTCCAACCTGGGGTTTCATTACATATAGCCATCCTCTCGCTTTGGACAAAACGGAGATGACTAAATGACATGTATTTTCTAACTCAATGTGTTTGGACCAGCTAGGAAGTAAAACTGTGTCTGAATACGAATGAAGCCTCCCAACCCAAGAAACCTTTATGAACATTCGCCAGTAGCCAACACTTACTTGTCTGGGGGTGAAGATGGGATAGGACACACTGATTTTACCTAATTACCACTGCACACCCCCTGACACTCCACACCCTGCTAGTTTGTCTCAATGCCCTAATTCCTACCTGTCAGACTGAAGGCAAGAATAAACTAAAGTTTAATTTGAATTGTCAACACCCTAAAGTAAAACATTTGCAGTTGAGAAGTTGCCATTTTTTACTCCCCCTCCTATGTCCAGCCCATAAGAACTGAAAGAAGGTCTGTGGGGTGAGGAGGGTCTCAGCAAGCAATTTTGGATCCCCTTCATCTTCAGGAAGGGTGGCTTTATGAAGGGGAGAAAGTGGTAGAAATTCCTACCCAAGCAGAATGAATTGCTTTTCTCCCATTACAGCCCTTTCTTCAGTTCATATTTGTTTCCTTGCTCCTCAGTAACATATTTTTTACACAAAGTATTTATCATTTCTCTTCATATCATCAAGAAATCATATTCTGCAAAGCTACATAACAGTTGTATGGCTGGGGTTTTTTAGATGAGAATGTGGCACTGGCACCCACCTCACATCTTCTCTTACCTTACAAGCTTTGCTGTTTGAAAATCACCATCTTTTTCATTCCTATCTGTTGTGATTCATAATGATGGCTATTTCTACAACCCTTTCAAATCAAGTTATCAAAGCACTGATTTTCTTTGAAGTTATGCAGTTCAAAGTGATGTAGTGTGACAAACATATTTCTGTGGCTTAGACCACTTACACTACTTTGTTTTTTTAAGATGGAAAAAACAGAGCAAGAATGAGAAAGAAGAGGAAGAAGGAGTATCTGTTGGCTTAATGCCCATGGAAATCCTGCACATGGATGTTCAGGCACAGAAACTGCCATCACGTTTACCAGAAGCAAAGCCAGTACTGATTCCTGGCTTTAAATTCCTGGCACCTTTCCCAACAGGATAATCAGAAGTAGCTGACCACCTCAGAGATTGATAACACAATTCAACAGATAGTTCAGGGTTTGGGCAGGGACCATGTCTGCAGAGAAAACATGTACTTCCTTATATAACTAGAGAAAGCACCTTGCACAGAATGCAGGGGAAGAAGCAGCATGACTTTTATCAAGTCCCTCTCACCTATTCCTAATGCTCACACAGAATACTGTCTATATAAAATCTATACAAAGGTCTGACAAACCCTGAGCCTAATGCAAAGAGAATACTGTGATGTTTAATGGCACCCAAAATCATCCCTACCCAAAGAATGTTACAGAGCAAGCTACAGAGGGAAGAAGTGCAGATTTAGGTATACTGTTAGCAAAGTGAGGGAAGGAGTAATCCGAAACCTTTCATCACAGAAAATATAACAAAACAGCTTTGGAGTCAGGGAAAGAAAATATGGGCTAGAAAAAACAGCAGCAAGAAAGCGCTGTTGGACACAGATGAACCTCTCTCAACAACATGTCTGTGAGCAGACCAGGAGTAGTAATATCAAGAGGCTCAGGTCCCAGTGCTAAGACTTCAGGAAGAAAGTAGTACAGAGGATGAGGTTAAAAAGTCATAACAAGACTCGCTCCTTGACTTAAGGTGGCGATCTAGTATGGAGGAGGAATCCAAGACACTTGAATATAATTCCTCTTCTGCAAAGCACAGGAAACAATTTCTGCCACTTTCAGGGTGTTGCATACTCTTGTGGTCAAGGAAGAAATGCAACACTACTCTTTTTATCCAGATACCTTTTTCTTTAATCTTTCAGCAAATAAAGACTGGAGTAGCTCCACAGTGAAACAGAGTGGAAGACCAAGCTAGAATCAAGTACACAACTGTTTTCTTTATTCAATAAAGTTCCTTGCTTGGTATCAGGAAAAAGCAAGTCCCTTGTGATTGTGTGTTATAATTAAATCTGTGACAGCTTAGCTTAGAAGCTAATTCATTTAGAAACAACATACAATATGAAGAAAAGAAAATGACCACAGACTTCAAAAGGCTTTCAGCTTAATAAAAGCATAAAGCACACTAAGTAGCTGGAGCACAGCAACAAATTTTCAGTGTTTGATCAGACATACAACATTGCTCTATCTGCTCAGCACAAACAGAAAGTCAGAATTTTAGTTGCTTGCCTTGTGTTCCTGTGTATCTATTCCAATTCACTCCACCACAGAAAAACTCATATCCACAAGGAAGACACACTAACAAATCCAACTTAGCTCTCCCTCATGCCTACCCAGGTTTGACTTTTCATTACACTTTGTCCTTTACCCACCACTACTTCCTTTCCAAAGTAATTTTATTTCTAAAGAAATAATTAAAAAATTGCAAACCTTCAAACAATGTCTGACACTTTACTCGTCTGTATTTTTTGTGAGCTTCTTACAAACTTTAAAAAAAGACATCAAAACCTTAACAGATTAATATCAGAAACTATTCCATGTTGAAAACACATAGGTTTGACCCTATCAAATTATAATTACCTAGGCAACATAAAAACATCATATTATTTACATCAGAAATGTACAAATCTCACTTCAATTATAAACCAGATTAGCTTCTCCAGAAAATAAGGAAGGGTTCCCTTTTTTAAAAAAAGTGACTCCAAAGGATCAACCAACTGTTCCAACTCAGCGGAAACCTTGACTAGTAGCTAGAGCTCAGGACTAAGTGCTAAAATAACAGACTTCCTGTCTTCATTAGTGCCCTTTGAAGATACAATGCCTAGCCCTGTCTTTCCAGTCTTACACATTCCAGCTCAGCTGACTTAGCCTACCCGGTGCAGGCTTGGTGGCTACAGGCCATAGTCTGGGCTGGGGAGACTGGCCATTCCAGTGACCCATCTCACTCTGCTAGAGATGTCTCACAGGCACACTGACTCAGAGCACCTCCCCAAGGCAGATGACACTAATCACTTCCTGGGCACCCAGGCTTTCTTCCAATCCTCAAAGATTGGATTAGTGCAGACATCCAAGATTTAGATGGCTGGGGTAGGTGAAGTAAATAACACTCTTTACATCAGTCATGCTGAACACACAGAGCTGGACCTTTTTCTAAGATGGCGAACAATCAACAAAACAAAAAAAACACTGTTGGAAACAAGCCAGGTGATAGCACATATGTGTGCATACACAACACTCTGCATGTCTGTATTACCCTTGGTAGAGGACAGCTGTACAAGCATGTTGCAGGTTACACAGCTAAATTCTGCCTTCCCAATAGAACTAATAGTAGTTAAGCCTGCAAATGTAACTCCAAAAAACCTCAAAAGTCAACGTGTAAGCTTGCACTTCACATACATAATTCAAGAAATAGCGTTATTCAATAAACGAGTACTAAAAATCCTAGCTGTGTATCACATGGCCTCATCAAAACCACACATTTGGACACCAGCTTTTTACTTGGTTGGATTTCCCCACTTGAATTGCACCAGGATTTTACTTTTACCATTAGTGTCATTCTGAGAAGTGACAAAAATGCATTCTTCCCAGAGAACTTGCTCCAAGGATGTTACAAACAGCTACAAAGACACGCTTCACACATACTTATCGTTTGTGACTCTTAACACATGGCCAGTTTGCACTCTCCTACTGCACACTTTCAAATCCTTCCCCTGCATTCCCAGGACAACAGCACTGAGGAATAATACCACACACCACAAGCTAATTTGGTATTCTTTCCCCCACACCCTTACAGGATAGTTCTGTGCAGTACCTGGCACTTTGCTGAGCCTCTGAAGTGCTGCCTGACAGAAGTGAAGGGAGCTACCATAGAATGACTTACTGGCAGGATTCAGTAATTCACCAACTCTTTAGTCAGGAATGGGAACTGAACACACTCTATGGGCCAGATCTTGAAGTCTGCTTGACAGCTAGGAGTAAGGAGATAATGCGAGCATAATTAATAACAGTGTCCCCATTCCTACAGTCGATTACACTCATGCTTGATTCTATACACTGAGAAGGTAGACCAGAGAGCAGAGCAAAGAGCAGGCCAGCCCTCTGTGTGATCAGATCCTCAGCTGTGGCCAGGTCATTTAGCAAAAGGAGTCTCTGCTTAACTCAGTTTTCACTTCTGCTTCGCAGTTAGTTTGAAGACCACTTACCCCTGCACTGCTCACTCATTTACTTATACTGAAAGCTATCTCGTTTGGCAAGTTTCATGTTAATGCTGTATCAAATAAATACCTAGAACTAATCAATTCTCTTTCTGTTTGCAGACACAAGTGGGTTTTTGTCTCCTTTTAATGTGAGGAGTAACTGGGCAGTAAGTGTGGTTACACTTTTTTGCTACTTGGCTGAATTTCTTCTTGGTCGCACGTCACTACCACAGCACTACCTTGGGTACATGAACCATTCAGATTTACGCAGCACACATATGTTTCAGAGACTATCAACATTGCAGGAGGCCAGACAGAGGGCTAACCCTTCCCACCAGTTAGCCTCTGGTTGGTTCTGCAATTTCTTTTACATTGCCCCTGATCTGATCCACAAGTTAATAGTTTTGCCAATAATACACTGCTTTGGCATGGGACAGAAGGGGGGAGCCCGGGCAACACAAACACAAATGCAACAGGGGACCCCTTAAGCAGCCGTTTTCCCTCTGTATTTGTCCCTCAAGGCTGCACATCTGCATGGATTCTCTGATGCCAAGCAAATGCACAGTGTACACTGCAGGTTTTTTTCCAGAGCAGCATTAAGAGGGGCTTCCTGTGATGCTGGCTTCTGTGAAACGTGCAAGATTCACACATCTCTGCTTCCTCTTCTCCTCTGTCAAATTTTATTAGAACAGCCAGGTAAATTAAAATCTTAGGGGGCAAGGGTAAAATTGTGAGCAAACAGCATTGGAACATAAGCTTTGCTTTCTTAGGAAACTAAATTAATAGTCGTGTTTCAAACCAGTTCAAGAATCTGGTATAAACTCTAGAAAAAGTGTTGTGCAGATATGCCCTGCCTGTGCCTTTCTGTGAAGGCATGGCCTTTAGTAGCAAAAGCTGCTTTGACTGATTTAAGAGATGCTAGCCCAGCAAATAAAGCTGCCTCTTGTAAGGCAATTCATGAGGAATCTCTGGGCACTCTAGAGAACTGTGTGTTGTGGGGGTGGTGTATGTGTGTCGGAGTTTTCCAGTTTGAAAACACTTCCTTTTGTCCAGATGTAGCTTTTCCATCCCAACAAAGGTGAGACTTGGACATTTAGACTCCTTGGTTTTGGCATTCTTTTCTTTGAACTTCGTATCAAAAGATCCATCAAGATTAGTTTCACAACGGACCAAAAAATTCCCCAACCAACCAAGAGTTCTTTGGGAGCAGTGGAACTAATACCTAATACCCACAAGCGAGAAAGAAACACAGCATAGCCGAGAACAAACAGCCTATGCTGATCGACGTGTTCACACACAGCAGAATTGAGCTCAGAGCAGTACAATAAATAAGCACAAGAACATACTGCCAACCTGCAGAGTTGTTCACAGAGGCAGATTTAGAGTGATGGGGTCACCTATCCCCTTACAGGCAGCACAGGCACACTTCAAATCCGCCAGAAGGAACATGTATATTCATCAGCCAAGACATACGTATCAGCAGTTCTGGCTGAGATGAAGTCACTAAAACACCAGCTGAGGACTGCAAAGTGCACATTAGGGCACAGGACAGATACTGAACTGGTCAAGTGCCCATCTAAACTCCCCTACAGGGCAGCAGCAGGCCCACTCCAAACCCAATCCCCTGAAGGGGAAAATCTCACTCTGTGAAGATGCCAGCCAAATCCCAGGAGGGCAAAGGACCCAACTTCTACCAGCTAGACAAAGCTAATAGGTTTCCCTGCCACTTCCCCTAGTCAAGCCATCCTGAAAACAGAACTGAAGAACTCACTGACCTTAACAGTGAGATTAAATGGCTTCTGTCATCATAACTGATTGCTGATAAACAGGTTTAATCAACTCAAGCACATGGTATCTTCCAATCTTTTTCCCAAAAAAGAGTTGTGATGGCAAAGCACTGTGGACTAGCAACCTAGAGTTTTTGAAACATGTGGGTCTGCTTCAAATAAAGTACTCCTTGCTATACAAATTCCAGTCCTCCTTGTCTGGAAACCCTCTCTCCACTCCTACCAACAAATTCAGACACTGTGTATTTTCTAAAAACTAATTTAGACCATGTTTTTTTTCTGCTCATTGGTTCTGGCTACTAAAGAAAGAGCTGAGAAATACCTCTGTTAGCAGTGGAAGTTTTACTTTTGAATGACTAGAAACAGGACCTGAAAGTCACAAGGCTGGAAGACTGTGGTCTAAAGTGAAGATACTTAATAAAATCTTTGCAGTGCAAAACACATTCTTAAGAGGTTTTACAGAGTCTCAAATACAGGGAAGGCAAAAAGCTGCTGAAGCCTTGGAACAAAGAGATCAATTGAAATGAAACCAAGCACAAAACAAATACAGCACTTAGAAAAAGCACAATCCTAAAAGCCCTGGACAGGTGAGAACAATTGTTACTTGGGACTGAAAATGTGACAGTAGTGCTGACAGCCTTCCAAAGGACCTCATGGTATTTTATTATTGTGTGACATTTTCTAAGATTTCTTCCCTAGTATTTTTATTTCAGTGACATGCTAGAAATAAGTGGGTGTGATGACAGTTCACAAAGTATTTGCTAAATTCCAGGATGCTTCTCAACTATCTGTATTTGAGAAGTTTCAACTATATGGTTTTTTGAGAAGTTGAACAAAGTCAATATTGCACCTGACTATTTTGGCTATTTTTTTACATCATACTTGCCGGCTTGCAAACCACTAGGAAAATACTTTCTCTTTGTTGAAGAAAAAAAGAAAAGAAAGTAATTTTACTTTTAGTGTTACAGGGACTGGTTTCAGACCAATGGCACGAGCTAGAGCAGAGGCTGCATGACCTGGGCATGTTGCACTGGGCTGTCCTCCAACTACACACATAATCACAGCACTAAATGCAGAATGACTCCTTGAAAGACAACAGCTTTCCACCTGCTGCTCCATTTGACAGGCCTGCAAGCTCAGGAAGTAGCCCGCTTACTAACCTTGGCTTCTCTGCACCCAGTGTTCAGCTCAGCCAGCCAAGTCAGTGGAGCCCTAATAGCAGTATTTAGCCATTTGGCAAGTGCGGAGGGAGACATGGAGAAAGCAGGGAGGAAAAGACAGAAGGCACCCCAGAAGACTTGCTGTCTAGTAACAAGAATACCTGGAAGACACAACTGACTTCTTTTGAAAAAATGTTTGTTTTAATAAAGGACAGGGAGAAAAGAAATGAAAGGTGAAATAAGAGAGACATCAAGAAAACAGGAGTTATGCAAAAACAAGAGGCAAGAACAAAGACCATTTGTTTTCCCCATCCATGGAAAAGTGAAGGCAAATGACAAAGAAATAGAGATAGTAAAGGGCACGTGAGGATACTTGCTCCTTACAAACCCCCAGGAGAGTTCCACCAGGAGAAATGCCTACCTTTCCCCAGAAGTCTGTAGATGGCCTAACAGGGAGACAGGACAGCCACTGCAGTACTCACAACCAGCTACCCCTGCCTGCAAGAGGCTGCATGTGCCAAACACATGCTTTCATGGAAGCTTCCTGATCCCAAATTTAGAATAACAGTTTAGGGATTTCTCTTGAATCCAGGTGAAATAAAGACATCAGAAATAGTAACATTTCCCCCTCCACCCTCAACAAATTATCTTCACATCATACATGTCTCTCATTTCCTACACAATAAAGAACAAATCATAAAACCTGTTATTTATGAGCTTGGATTTGCAAGCAGCTTTCACCTCACATCCATTTGAAGACGAGGGGTAGGTCCCTCCAAAGTCTCACTGGAGCAGATCAGTGCTCCCAGCTGGTACTCTTGCTCAGAGCCCCAAACACTTCCCACAGGAACACTGCTGTACCCCAGCATCAGGACAAGATCAAGCCTGCAGTTAGATGAATGTGCAAAGGACACAAGACACTGCCATTGTGTTGCCAGAAAGTTTCTAGTTAATGTGTTCCTGTTCCAAGCCAAAAATAAAAATAATGGCTGCAAAGGTAAAAGTGTTTATAAAAACCTGCCTCTCCACTGTTATCAGTGGCCTATTCATTCCTTTTTGGAAATTATGAGAAAGAATGCCCTGTCCTCTGCAGTAAGACAATGAGTTAGAAATGTGGAGAAAAGCTTTTGTATCTGCTGATCAAGCAAAAGAAAACTTTTCTTTCAAGCTGCCTTTCTGACTCCAGTGTCATCAACAATTTGTCCCCCTGCCCCACGGCTACATCTGACACCACGGCCCTGGCTTATACCAGGAGTTGAAAAGTGCTAGTCAGACTCCAAGATAAACTTGTCAATAGCGAGGCACAGACATTCACATTCTTCCCTACCTGCTTGTGAATGTCAGCTGTTTGTCTGGGAGCAATTCCTTGAAAAGCTTTTACTGAGGAAGAAAAGGAAAGAGAGGATGCAGAGAGCATTTCAAACAGAAAAAAAAAAAGTCTGGGAGGGGAACCCCACAAAGACTGGAAAGAGAAAATAAATTTAAAAAAGCCTGTCTCCATCAGGTCCTTCCAGCAACCTTCTTTATCAGAGGTTCATTGTCCATCAATTAGCCAAAGCAGCAGGGGTCTGTAGGAAGGGGGGTAGCTCGAGAGACAATGGTCTGCCCTGTTGTATTACTATTTAATCACTTTTCCTAAATAAATAAAGCAGCCCTGAGGTGCTGTCATGTCAAGGGAATTTATAACAAAAAACCCCTTCATTTTTCATTGGTCATTACTTTTCCTTCCCTCCCACCCCTGCAGGACTAGAGAGGGTTATTACTGTAGCCTTAAGTTCCATCTTTGTGTTGCTTGCCTTTGATTCCCACTCGGACCTTGCCACTTTCTGGCACTAATTTGTCAGGCTGAACAAAGGAGGGATTTGTACCTCCTGTAAGGTCTCAATTAGGAAAGGCTTCTGCTGTATTATGTGCCATTGGGACAGGACACAAAGACGGTAATTACAGGAATTTGCACTAAATGGCTGAAGAATTCACAGCAAAACTTTTCTTCCTCCCCCTCACACCCNTACCCCTCCCAGCAGCCCTGGGGAAAACTGTTCTCAATGCCTGCAAGCTGTAATTACCAACAGCAGCCCCCTCCCCTGGCTTTCGCAGCAGCCCGTGCCGGGAGCAAGGAACAAGGAGGCAGGCTCGGCTTCGGGCGCCTCCAAAGCCTCCCCAGCACACTCTTGCCCGAACCGAACAAGTTTCCCCCGTTTCTCTCAGTTATAATTAAAAGTATTTGCTTCTTTGCACCGTGGTAACAGCTCCGAGTTCCAGGTGACTCTCAAAGATGAGCTTCAAAGAAAAGGGCAAAGGATGCACACCTACAGTAAGTGTTGTGAATCCCCATCCTCGGGAACACGGAATCTCAGTGACCGGATTCTCAGACCCTCCACAGCTCACACTTCTCTGCACAAGAGCATTTGTTCAGTTTGGCAGACTAAAAGGAGAGCACAGGAGCACTGTGAATGCCTCAAGTGTATCAGGAAAAGACATCATGCAACCCTGGCATGGTCAGAGCACTTCATTTCTGCAGGGAACACATGAGTGCAGATTAATTGCCCCACGCTTTGGAGACAGATTCCACCTTTTCCCACAGAAAAGTCTGCTCCCATA
This sequence comes from Grallaria varia, assembly GCA_013396735.1. NCBI lineage: Eukaryota > Metazoa > Chordata > Aves > Passeriformes > Formicariidae > Grallaria > Grallaria varia. Next base: position 81,713 of record VWZG01010229.1, read on the forward strand.
CTACATAATGCAAGACCAAAACCTATTTCACATTGGAGACATATTCTGTTGCTATCCCAGGGCCTGATCCTATTTTAGAGGAGGTCATTAAAAACACTTACTTGAAACTCTCCTGGATCTCAATCAGAGAAAGAAGCAAAATTTTAAAAAATTTCCTCTACTGAGCTTTGAATTAGAGTTCAGACATGACCATTGCCCAATAGTGTTCAGGTATTCAGAGTTACCACAGGACTCAGGCACCTTCAATTTCAGCAGTAGTTTGGCACATAAATACTCCTAGAAAAAAAACTGACATGAAGTCATGCAAATGTGGCCAAGAACAGACCTGAATTCCAGCAGAAGCCCAAATACTGTGACCAAACCAGTAACTGCAATGAGGCCAACCTCCACGATGCCCTGGCTGCCAGGTGGGTGCCATGCACCGTGGGGAGATGAGCAGGAACATGCCCTGCAGGTGACTACCAGAGGGATGAACCCAGCTGCACCCACAGCCAGTTCTCAGGGCAGCCCAGTACTTCTGGGGCTCAGCCTGCAGGTCCTGGGCACACACAGACACCCCCAGTCATGTGTGGTTGCAGAGCAACAGGAGACTCATGATCCAGAGCAGAGTGGAGAGGAGGCAGGACTCTCACAGCTTCCACAACACAAGAGAAAAACCCTCCAGAAGCACTGTTTCTGATAGAGCTGACAATTTCAAAGCGAGTGTGACTATAAAGCAGGTCAAAGACTATAGTTTAGGCACAAGGTGCCTAAATTTGCTCCACACAGCTGCCCTTGCTAAAGTAAATGACAGCGAACTACATTCACACAGGTCCTCTTCATTTGCACTTCCTTCCCAAACTGGATAAAATCATGATCTTGCCATGGACTAGTCAGATGACAAATGAATTCAGATCGCTTTGATTCTGGACCACCTTTACAGTGTCCTGAATCAAGAAAACAGCTCAGTCACCCTGTAAGGCAGCCCTGGCCCATTTAGTGCTTTGTGTGCAGGATCTAACTTTTCAGCATCGGTCATCAAAAGCAGATGAACCTTTGAATATCCCATAGGCTTTTACCCACATTTTACAGAGAGCAAAGAAAGGCTAACTACAGCCACAGTGAGAGGCAGGGAACAGCTGTGTGCTGCTGGAACACACGCATGCTCTTTCATGCAATTTTCTCTTCCTGCAGAGGGGAGTAGGTGCAGATGCTGCAGACTGGTTGCTTACCCGCACACTTGAAGCTCTGAACTGTGAGCCCTCTCTCTAGAGACAATGTGGTCAGGATGCTCAGGAAGCTGGTGGTCACAGACTGGCGCTTGCTCTTTCTAAGATCACTTCCAAAGGGCCGATCTCCAGATTTGTTCCTAAGCGTGACCTGTGGGTTCTGAGTTAAACTTCTAGTAGCATTGGCTGCTGCCTTCAGTGCCTCCATCCACTCCTGGGCCCTCTGACGGGTCTCTGCACGCAAGCGCAGGACATCTTGGGGAAAAATGACCTGAAAGCAAGAGTCACAGTCATCCTGAGTATCTGTCTGCACCGACAGGCACACATCGACATTGTAGCTTAGCAGAGGATCTTCATCAAGCCTACCGGGTTGGAAAGCCATGAGATAAGACCTGTTCAATACAAAAGTAAATGCCTTCCAGTTATTCTGGACAGTTAACCTGTAAAGAGTCCCTGATTTGAGAATATTTTGATGTTCTTTAGTGTTTTCAGTCAAATTCATGGATAGGAAGAGCTCCATAGGCTTCCGTAATAGTCCATTGGTTTGAGAAAGGTCACTATTATTTTCAGGCTTTGGCACATTCTCCAGTTTCTCCTGCTGTCTCGTGAAAGCAGGCACAGAAACACGCACCGCTTCCCAGAGTTTCTGTCCCCAGTCCAATGTCTCCCATGAGGACTCTGCCTTCAGCTGGAGCTGTGAGCTGTCTGAGAGAACAGTGTCCACCACCTTGCTTTCAATGCCACCAGTAACAGTGACCCTTTGAAAACGCATGAGTGGATACACGGTGGGAAGAGTCTGGTTGCCACTGCTGTCCAAGCAATACAGGTACAGTTTGTATGGGGAGAGCTCAGCGTAACAGGTTTGCCAGTAGCTGTCATTGTCTCTTCTGACTTCTAAGTATCCCTTCTTCAGAAGATTTGGGAACACTGGTTTGTGTTCTGGAGGAAACAAAATGAGAACATAACCATTAATTATTTTTTTTTAATTGTCTCAAATTGCTACTTCATTCTGGCTTATACATCTCTCCTACACATACAAGGCTTAGGATAGGAACACAGATCCAGCCTTCATATTTAATACGTTATAATTATCAAACACGAGCACTAACTCCACATTTGAGCTGACAATAATACAGCACATTTTTACCCAGAGGTACCAAAACACTCTACAAAAAGGGAACAGAGAAACACAGGGACAGAGAAACAAAGACATTTTCCTGAGATTATCCAGGAGAATACTAACACAGCAACAGAACACTGCAAGTCCCCCAGAACCTAGTCCAGAAGTGGACAATACTATCAAGTAATCTACTGCCAGCTAAAATAGATTTTGACAGTGAGAAACACATACAAATTAAAACACCTTACCCTCCCTTCCCACTACTTCCTAGGTTCAACTTCATGTTTTCACACACACCTCCTCTGCCTCCCTCCTGTCCCAGACAGCACAGGGGAAGGGGAATGGCACTATCTGGTCAACTCCTCTCTGCTGCTCTTTCCTCCTCACAGCTTTCCCCTGTTCCAGCACATGTCCTCTCTAGGAGCAGCAGTAGCTGTAGTCCTTCAGCTTAAACCTGCACCGGCACAAGGTCTCCATGGCCACAGCTCCTTCAGGAAATCTCCACATTCTCCAGCATGGGGTCCTGCATGAGGCTGCAGAGAGTTCCTGCAGCACCTTCTTCTCCTCTGACCCTCAGCTGCACCTCACACCACTGTGCAGTGCTTTGCCCTTTCGGAGATGCACTCAGCCAGAGAGGCCTCACTGGTGCCTGAGAGGCACAGCTGTGCCCTGTGATGGGGCTGCTGGAACCACCCGGAACAACCCTGCTGCCAGCACTGGCACCTGGATTGACCCAGGTCACAGGGAATGGAGAACTGTGCCCAACACAACAGTTTCTTACCACATTTCAGCATGACCTGGGACCAGAACATTTTGCACAGCTCTGTTTACTCCAGAAGAGCTCTGCTGATTTATGAGAATCAGGCTCAGGAGCAGCAGACAGGACCAAAAATGAAAAGAGGCTGCCCAGACAGACTCAAACACATAGACCTCAGTGTCTCCAGTGTTTCAGGTGCTTTCACAAACCCTGGCCCAAGGCAGTCAGGGAGAATTTTCTTCATCCCCTGAAAACCAGCCATACACAAAAGTCATTCCAGGCACTAAAGTGATAGAAACTTTAAAGGACTTAACTAAAGCATTTCTGAGTTTTAAAAAATATTTTCATGCAAAATTTGTTCCAATCTGATTTGCACTATGAGCCACCATAGTGGCAAACATCTTATTTTAAACCTTGGGCTAGACATGGCCCTATGCAATTTTTTAAGGCCTCTGTGTAAATTCAGTGGTATTCACTGTTACGCTGTCATACCGCCTACAACACTTGGCAACCCAGGCCTGAGGAACAAATTCTTCCTCCCATTTGAGCTCTATTTCACCTTTCCAGTAAGGGTACCTGTGATGGGTCTTGACTTACAAACTGTGGCAGAATTAGCAGACACAAGTCGAGGTTTCTGTCTACAGTGGTCCATCTCCCTAGGAGACTGCTATTCTGGACACCAGAGAAAGGGAGCATCCTGGGAACAGCTCCTCATTCACTGCCTAGCATAATTAAGTCACAACAAAATCAGCATCAACTGACCTTAACATACAGCATTACAAATCCCAGCAATACAGGAGCTGTTTCACTCGAGGTTTCTGCCCTGGGGCTGACAGCTTTGGAAAGAGGAATAGGGCAGTCAGCTGGAGGCATAAAACATTTTCGGCATCTCAGCTCAACCAGTTTCAACTCATGTTAATAGGCTATGCTCTGACAAGCTTTGGACACAATAACCTCTGAATACAGCAAGGATGTCTTCAACACATTGCTAAGAGAACAGAAGCACCTAGACCTGATGACGCCTGGAAACAAAGAGCCAAAACTGAGGCTGTACAGAAACTACCACATCCCCATTGGTACTGGGTTTCCCACCTAATATGGCCAAGATTGCTGGCCAAGCTGCTCTCAGTACCGCTGGCTAATGGGTGAGTCTGTCTGTCCTCCAGGACCACAAGCAGAGTGGGAGACTGTGAGTATTTGAGAGACTTTGTTCCTGTCCAGGGGTTTCTGATACCAACTGGTGACAAACCAGAACTTATACTGTGACCTTCATTCTAAGGAGATGCTCCTGCCCAGGCTGAAAGCATTGCTGTAGTTGATTGTGGGTTTCATCCATGGGCAGGAGGAGGATTTAGACCAGCAACAGTGTAAAAGCTTTTGGTAGCTCTTCATTGAAAACCAACTTTAAGGATTTATAAGATTCATCATCATGGCCAGGCTTCGCGAACGAAGATTTGGGAAGGGCTCTACCCATGCTTTCTGCAAGTGTGCTGATGGCTGAAGAGGCCGATTTTTAAGATTAAGCAGACAAGTTTCAGTTAAATTTATTGAACATATATGAAAATTAATTGGTTTATATACTTGATGTGAGAATGCAAACCTCATGGGGGTTAAAAAATGAGAGAAGGATACTACCTCTCATCCACACAAACAAAAAAGATGCACTTAGGTTTTGCCTTGCCATCTCTGCCTCAGCTTCCCCACTCACCCATACACTCAGAATGGAGCCTGGTTTTAATATCATGCTCAAAGCACTTCATCTACAAAGATTTCCTACTGATACGGCTAAAACCACAACAATAATTTAAAAAATTGCTACTTCGGCACTAGGTCTAAAAAGGTGAATATAACTGTACCTTGCAAACCAACAAACTATTCAAGAGTATTTCAGCTAAATGTGAAAACTGAAAGCCAGATCTATAACTCAAAATGGTAGAGAAAAAGCACACTTTGACAGCGCAAATCAACAGATACACATGCACACACTAAAAGAGAACCAATTTTGTTCATTGTACATCTCTGGCCCTGATGTTCATTAGTATTTCTGCGCTAACTCAAAAGCCATTAATTTCTCTGAAACCCACACTAATCCCTTTGTAGTGCAGATAATGGGCAGCCATTCTAGAGTCATCTTCCCTTTCTATTAATCCAATCAGAGAGGCAGCGCTTCTGCAGCTCCAACTGCAATCTCTCTCGCTTCCATCAAGTACAGATGACAGTTCAAGCTCCTCCATAATAAGACAACTCGTAACCTTCCCCCAGCCACCCCTCCTTCATCTGCACACAGGTTTGCTTGTCTTTTGTTGAGTTAGAGAAAGGCTATCTCTCCCTGCCTTTCAGAGAAGCACCCCCCTCTCCCTCCTTTGCCCCACTCCTTCCCTTCAAGCTCCCATGAATTGGCTCCAGTGGCTCTTGCTCTAACTGGGACAGAACCAGCAGCCAACTTGATTAACATTCAAATGCCTCATATTGTTTAGGTCAGGGCAATAGATGCTGGCAGAGACAGATTGAATCCATATGCTATACATCTACACACACCTTTATCTCCTCGACTTGCAGTGTGCCAGATAATACCTTTCCACTCAAAGAGCAAATGGTACCATTTCTCCATCCACCTTCCAGACAGAAACTACATCTCTTTTCCTCCTTAAAAAGACAGGGAGAGTAAATTGCGGAAGAGTAAAAAAGAGGGAAATAATCACACAAAATGGTCCATGCCTGAGCCATTTTGAGTAGTAATTTCAAGAGAAGAGGGGGAAGAAGACAGAGGAAAACAAAGAGAGACTCAGCAGCTGGGGACAGAGCAGTATCTTCCTCAGCATCTCTCCTCCCCCTTGGGAACTGCCCACTCTTCCCAGCTGCAAACCCCACACCCAGCACACACCTACCCCTCTGCACACTCGGGGCAGCTGGTACAACCAGCACCACTAGAGAGGGAGACCAGTTGTTTTCTCAGCACATCCAGAAGATACATTCTCCCGAACAACTGATTGTACTTGCATCTCTTTTGGCACGGCAAGAAAACTTGTCCTGTTTTCAACCATCAAAGCATTTCTGACAACAGTAATGCCAAGTAACTCAGAAAAGAGCACAACCAGAGATGCCTGGTTTCTGGAGAGTTGGTCTCATGAGGCGGCACTCCTCTCTGAATTCTCTAACACTTAGTAAGTGATGGGCACAAGTTACAGAGTTTTTGTCAGTAGTCTTCCTCTCTGATTTTCACAAAACCTAGCAGACACCTTGGTGACCTGGAATGCTCTCAAATTGGGTTGGGCTAGTCACCTGTTTGGTGGGGTTTCCTAGATCAGGGACAAACTGTGCCTCAGCCAGTGTGACTCAGATCCACAATGTCCACTACTATCTTCTTACTTAGAAAATAGTCTTTTCTTCCCATTTAGCTCTGCAGATATGCATCTTTCAGAAAAGTTTATCTGATTCCACTTGGTCCTGAAATAATGGCACCGACATTTAGCCACAGATTTCCAGCAGATGGCTGTGCTGGAGCCAAAGCCATTCTCTCAATGCCACCTCTTTTCAGGGGACTACTACAGCAGTGGCACTTGTAACTAGGTAGTGGTTTGCATTAGTCTATATAAAGAAACAGCATCACTCCCCACTAAAAGGGGCCATTCACTCTTTTCATCTTCCTTAGGCTTAAAGAAAGCAAAACCTGCTTTGAAAATGTTGAACTTCCAAACTCTGAATTTTATATTTGTGTGTTATTGCCAGAGAGGTTGGTTTAGTTGTTCACCAAAAATAAGCTTCTCACTGAATAAATGCCCTAAACAGATGGATTAAGAACCCAAACTAATTACTCTTTACATCTTTCCCTTCAGGTCTGGCATTGTATGAAAAACATTATGAGAAACTCTGATGAAGTCTATAGGATCCCAGCTGTCCAGCCACTCCATCAATCCTTTTTACTCCTCTGCAGCAAACTGAACACTTGTACAGTGCTCGCTGAGCAGACCGCCCTGTGCATACTCACACAGGGCCAGCGCCAGGGGGGCAGTGGAGGAAGAGGCTGGATTCAACCAAAGTGCAAGACCAACTCAGAACAGGACTCAACTCCGGCAGAGACAGAAGTATAACCAGCTGAAAGAGATGGTTACCTGCTATCAGCTGGGAGATGTATAAACAGCAGCACTTGAAAAAGAAGTGAGAATATAAAATGAAGCTGGGTTTGCTGATTTTCTTATAAATCACTCACTTAAAAAGAAGGGAGATGGTATAAAGTGACTGTCAAAGCTACGAAAAGAGGGTCAGTTCACATTAGGAAAGTCAGCTGACATCACTAAGGGAATTATAGCAACTAACCTGAAAATTCAGTTATGAAAGTCATCACAACATCACTGGAAGCAATCAGCACTGCCCCAGGAGATGAAAACTCTGCTCATTAGCTTTATGGAGTGTTTTAAGTCCCGAGCAAAAATCTCCATAAAGAATAAACCTTCCACCCAGAACAGCTTCACAACCTAACTCATCAGTGCTGTTCACTGTAATCCTCCCTCACTGTGAATTTATTCCCCGTATGTGAGCCCCTCCCGTTGCCTCCCACCGCACTCCCCTCTCCATCACTCTGCACCCTCCCACAGCCTTCCAGGTTAGTGGGGAAGTACTATCCAGCAGATGAGCTGAAGTCAGGTGATCTAAATTATATTCCCATTTGATCTCGGGCAAAGCGCTTACCTATCTTTGTCCCTGCTCACCCTCCTTATCCTTACTGTGTGGTGTATTTAAGCTGTACTCTCCTGGGAGAAGGGGCTGCTAGATGTACAGACAGTTGCTGGCACTTACAAACCCCTGCAGTGGAGGGCATCCAGCTCACGTTCTATTTTAAACAACAACTTTGCCTCCTTAAAACTTGAAAGGTCTCAAGCCTCTACAGTACAGCTACCCTTTCTTGACTACCTTTTAATGTTGAAAATAAATTGGCCACAGGGGGAACATCAGTTCTCCAACGGGCTTGATACCTCTGGGATTATTTCCAAGTGGTTTGAGGCTTACTGCTCTCCAGAGGGAAAGGTGCAGAAGAGTTATTTCTGCACATCTGCCTCTCAGATGGCAGCACCATTATTTTCTGCAAAACACCACAGACCTATGATGTTCTGCCATCCCAGTGACAATTAATGGCATATTTTTCTGCCCTGGCTGTGTAGCTTCTTACCTACCACAGACAAAGGACAGTGCTACAGGTGTGTTTTGCAAAATCACAAACAAAAATTAGGCTTCAGATGCTTCCCTGGCAGATGGGTTAAGAGCTAGGCTTTACCTGTCCATCATGGGAAGGGAAGCATTAAGGCTCCATGTCACACCTCCAGTGTTTCACATCACTCAGAACCTCTGGCTGCCTTCACCTCTGCAGCAGGTCCTGTACTTGTCACATCTCCCCTTTCCAGTCAGTTGTCTTTGCAGGTCTTCCCTGAACAGGACAACAACAGAGGCAATTGACAAGTACTGCTGTGTACTGCTTTATGAGCCAGCACCACAAACCTGCTCATCACACCCATATGTGTCACTAAATACTGCGGGAGCCAATGTCACAAAAAGGCACAGAGCTAGTACCAGCCATCACTACAGCTTGAAGGTGAGGGTATCTGGCAAACAAACAAATCAACATAAAAGCTTGTGTGGTTGCCAGAGTAAGAGAAAGCAGCACTGTAAAATGACTCCTCAGAACTCAAAGATCACTCCCAGTCCACAACCCATGAATCCATGATGCATTGCTCATGAATACAGATTTAGATGCCTCACTACTACACAAACACACTAGAAATGTATGTAACATGTAAAAGAGATATATGAAGAGGGGCCAAGCTTCTCATAACATCCTCTGCACAAACTCTGAGTACAAGAGCATACCTTGGACTCAATGACCTTAGAGGTCTTTTCCACCCTCTAAGTTTCTATGATTCTATAAAAAAGCAAGCAGCAGGAACATATAAGCTCATAATAATGGATATACTATGAAGATGAGGGGTAAAAAAGTGAAGAGTTCATCTATGCAGCAACTGGGACAGCCTCAGAGGACTGGGAGACCTCTGCAGGCTCCAGAGGGAAGTCCTCTGCTGCAGTGAGGACTGACAGGACTGGCTGAAGCTGCCCTCAGTATCTCATAGCATTAATTTAATTTGGATTAGAGCCTTGGAAAGAGATGTATCCCCAGGCTGCAGCCACTACGACCCCTCAACGTCTGCAGCAGGTTTTAGCCAACCTCAAAACACATTTTTTTGTCTTTTCTGGATAATAATTACTAGTCACAGATATACATATCTGTAAAACCTACTTTCTTACTTTTGTGTTTCTCTTCAGCTCAGCTCACAGTAGCAGCAAACTATGGCAGGCTCTCTTGAGGGATGAAATAGCATGGCTACCTTGTAAAACCTGCACAGCAGCTGAATAGATAAATGAAACGGGTTAAAGGAGGGCATTTTCAGAGCACAGAAACTCTCCTTCCTCAAAGAAGGTACCCCTGCCTTCAAACATCCCATGCAGAAAGGCTCTTGGAGGGCACGCAGCAAGCACTGACAAGCCTGAGAAGTGGGTCTGTAAGAGTCTCATGTGGTTTAACAAGAACAAATGCAAGGTGCCACACCTAGGTCAGGATACAGGCTGGGGGATGAACGGATTGAGAACAGCCCTGCGGAGAAGGACATGGGAGTGCTGGTGGATACGGGGCTGGACATGAGCCAGCAGTGTGCACTCACAGCCCAGAAAGCCAACTGTGTCCCGGGCTGCATCAAAAGCAGTGTGGGCAGCAGGTCAAGGGAGGGGATTCTGTCCCTCTGTCCACCTCTGGGGTCCCCAGCACAGAAGGAGAGGGACCTGTTGGAGCAAGTCCAGAGTAGGCGACCAAGAGAAACACTTGCTTTTCATGCTCCAAAACAGCTGACTTATCTGGAAAAACTAATACATAAAGCCCATTTTAACCCTAAACAAGCCACCTATTAATAACTGGAGTAGTCATTCCACCACATGCATACTGCACAATTTCACAACCCTCTGAGTTTTAAATTCCTTTGTTAAGCCCTGCCTTTATTTAGATTATAAAAATCTTTGTGGCACTAGCTGCTTTTCTTCTCCATAAGTGCCCAGTCCACTTCTGGCATCTACAAAACAAATCATGGAGATAGAGACACTGGGTCAGCGTTTCTGAAGCCCTGAGCACATCCTCTTTCAGTGTAGTGCTTAAGACACGAAAAGGAAAAACTATCACTTGCTAAAACACGACATCATAGGGCTCACTGCCTCAATCTGCTAACAACCCTTCCCTACCCCACACAAAGCTGGCGGGGATGACTTAATATTGACAAGCACAAACCGGCTGCTTGAGTTTCTGCTAATTGTTTATGGACTGAAGAGTCAGTGTTTCTCAAAGAAAGAAAGCAGAGATCTGAAATGTCACAGTAAAGCTCTGTATAACCTCTTTTTAATGGCCACTCTTCAACTTCATGAAAACTGTTTTTGTTTGGATTTGCCATTCTCCCAATAGTTTTAGCATTCAAAGCTCTTTTCAGTTTGGGGAAGTCAGGTAAGGAGATTATCAGAAATATATAACAAATAAATTATTTTTTCCTGAGTCAAACTGAACAAAATAGAAGCAAAAAATAAAACAAGCTTAGTTTCTCAAGCCATAAAAGGAACAGAAGTCAAGATTAGTTTAAAAATTGATTCTTAGGCAGGTACAGACAGAGCCACATCAAAGACAAAAGAGCCATACTGATTTTTCTCCTTTTAAGAGTTACCTCACAGTTGCTTTTTGGGTGTTTTATTTGTGTTTTTTTAAGAGGGAGTCCCTCTTTCAAAACGAATATTAAAAACAAACAGGAAACTTCTCACATCAATAGAAATAATAAAGCATGGGCACAAACCTGTGTTTCCTTGGATGTCCAGGTAAGAGAGTAGAGCGCAGTTATTGTCCTGACCAGGGGCAGGTGGCTGCTGCAGGGAGGTGCCCGTGAAGACCACTCCCCAGTTCACATGGCTGATGTCGGAGTGTGACCTGTTGTGTCCTGGTTTGAACGTGGAGGCCTCCTCGTTCTGTATCAGGATGTCATTCACTGAGCGTGGCCTGTCTCTCCTCCGCTGGCAGATCTTGAAGATGTTAAAAGCTGTGGTCTCCTCTTCCCCTGCCCAAGCAAGGCTGCCAGCAGCTGTTCCCCTCTGCACCATGTGCTGGTCTTTGGCAGGGAATGCTGTCGGAGCTTTGGTTTCCAAGAGGCCATTTTTGCAGTGATCCCAGATGAGGCTACTTTTGGCTAAGGAGACAACGTTCCTCAGATTCCTGCTCTCTGTTATCTGATCTAATACCTCGTGCCCAACCAGTTCAGGGACCTCCTGTACACCATACACTTCAGAGGGCTGCACAATCTTTTCAAGCTTAGTATCAAAACTACTGAAAAAGTCTTCAGTCACTTCCAAGGCTGGGCTAATGTCATCAACTTCAAGGGCCTCCATATCCTGTGCTGCCAATGGGCCTGAGGCGTTGAGATGCGTTAAGAGGATATCACATCAATAACGAGAGAAAGAGCGCGTTCACATCTGTCCTTGGCACACCACTAACTTGGAGGCAGTGGGGCAAATGCAATCACCAGCCACAATCCATAGTGGCAGGAAATAACCAAATCAATCTGTCTTCGGAGGGAAGACCTAATATCCACTGACCAAGTGGGCTACGGTGCCTCTATGAAATAAGCTCATAGTGATGAAGGGTACCTGTAAAGCAAAGCAAAACATCATGTCAGTAAGGGACTTTTCTCAAATACGTTTAATCACATCACTCCTTTCACACTCACAGTCCCCTTCATTTGACTTTCTCTTTCAATTGGCACCACCACTATTGTGTATGAAGAAACCCTTTGTGGTTTCTGTTGTTCACTGTGCGTGAACTCTGTGTATAATTGCTTCTTGAACTGGAACCTGCAGAGAGCAGGATGGAGCACCAGACGATGGGAAACCAAAGTGATACCATTTATTAACCAAGCTTTAGAAAGCTGCATTGAGAGGCAGTACTAACATCACAAATGCAATCACCTAGAGAATGCCGCAAACAGTTTCCCTTGGGGTTCTAAGAAAAAGTTAGGAAACTAAGTGCTAGTAAAATAGGCCAACCAGCCTCAAATAATTGGCCTTTTGTCCTAGATTGCTTTCGCTCCCTATTTTAGGAGACCAAGATGAGTTTTACAGGAGCTACTCTGCCTACCTGTCTGCATGAACAGAACTATGATGGTTGCCAAATAAATCAATGCTATAAGGCTGCTGCAGAGCACCGCACATAGTTTTTCTTTAGAACATCACTGAGAAGGTAAGTGAAACCATGTGACAACCTAAGTCCCAAAAAGACAGTGCATCCTACCAGCAAAACAAAAAATACCATATCCTGCACTGTTGCAGGTCTTTACTTCCAAGCTGTTGACTGGGCAAAAGTAAGAACAGGAAGGAGCTTTAAGACCAGAACCACGGAAGAGCTGTATTGACCCACCTGAGCTCACACCTGTGAGGAGGAAGGAGGGGGGAGCTTCTACGTCCTGTGGTGTAATAAGGGAGTGTCTCAGTGCTGACTTCTGCCTCATTAAGCCTGCTGCCTTCTCACCTCCTTCTTGAAGCTCCATTCACAGTGCCGCCATGCCTGAGAGAAGGGCACTACGGGTGTTTAAATTGGGGTAATCTGTTAAATGTCTCTAAATTCTTGAGACTTGGAGACTGAGCATTTGTGCTATCAGGAGGACAGTCCTCACATCTGCCAGGACAAACCACAGTACCCAGAGCCTGCACACGCAGAACAGCCTGAAGTCAGAGTTTTGACCACATCAGTTCAAGTCCTGGAAGCAACAAAGCTGCATTAGCTCAGAGCTCTGCCTGGATTAATACACTCTTAACAGAACTAATTAGCCTGGGCAGGGCTGATAATTAGCAGCTCATTAGTTCTTGAATGCTGCTGAAGTGCTACCAGGACCTACGAAGATTTACACTTAGCAGGAAAAAACATCTATTAAACAGCATCAAACACAGATAATACTTCTATATAAGGTTCTTTTTTTTAATCCAGAACAATCTATTAGTCTGACTTCTATCAGGAAAGCTGTTTAAATAGGCAACTTCTCCTACAGCAAGACAGAGGAAGGAGGCCAGCAGCCCCCTCAAGAAGGGGGTACAGAATGCTGTAGCACAAACCACCCCCCTCCACAACCCCCTGCTGGCTTCCTCCCATCCCTGCTTCAGTTGTAGCCAGCCAAGACACCGCTGTGCTCAAAAACACCTCACCCTCCTCTAACAGCTCTGCACTTCAGACTGATCTCCACAAAGACACTGGGAGTAAATCACTTTCAAAAGCAATAACTAATCACATATACAACTCTAGAAGCGGCAAGCCTTTACACTGAGAGCTTTCTCCCCTTAACTCTTTGCAAGGATTCACTTTGTTAGTCTCATAGTGAATCAGGACTAGGATCAGCTTCAACAAGTAAGTATGACTAAGACTCTGAAGGTAGAGCCAAAACCACAACTACAGGGCTGAACAATACAGATCTGGAGTTATTTCAAATGAGAATAGTATGGGAACGGACCCATTACAGAGTTTTGCAACTGTGCCAGGTGACAGCAGTGGGAAAAAAAGTCATCCTGGACACATCTGCATCATCAGCTTAATGCAGCATGGAGTTCACTCTTGAAGCTCATTCCAGCCAGCAACCCCAGAACAGTGTTCTGCTTCCTTGTATTGCAGAGCTCCAGGCACAGGCTAAGTCCAGTGTCACATTACTGGAGCAGCAATCAGTCCAGAAGGGCTTGTGACATGCCACTGAAGCATTCCAGTGGCAGCAGATACCATGTTGCTCTGTTCTTTATTTGAAATCATCAGGAAAGGTAGAAAGCAAGGGGGAAAATTGACACTTACATTCAAAGGTTCATTTATAAATGCTGGAAGCAAGTGGCTGCACGGTTCTCTGGATCCTGCGAGACTGAAGCTATCAGCAGCCAAGTATGGTGATGCCAAACTAAACTGACCTCATAGCCAGCAGGATGCTGAATCACAAGGTCATGAGAAGGTGACAGGCCCATGCATCACATGGTTCACAAACTGCAGCATTCATACCTTCCAAACTGGTCTGTTTCCCCTGCTCAATAAAGATGTGAATGGTGACCTCAGTGGTGGCAGGCTCATCCTTCCCTGCACCACCAAAAGAGTTGTGCCAGGAATTCCCACTAGCCCTGGGAATCTGCACTTACACATCCTCCAGAAACACAATTTGGCATTTTCTGACAATGGCACTCAACAAAAATTTAGTTCAGAGATCTGCATGGATTTGGTGCCAAGTGAAAGCAAACATGGCAGTACACAGGTCCATCAGAATCCGCTCCAGGAGGAAAAGCAGTGAAAACCACTTCTGTCATGTGAGGGGTCAAAAAGGCAAACACTGGGATAAATGAAACTCCTTTTAACTTTTTATAAAATGTATTGCCTTGTGTATTGTTACTTGAAGTACCTGAAATTTTCCAAAGACATTCAGACTAAGGCAGTGAATAAAAGAGGAAGAGAAAAGCTACTAAAGACTGCTGAAGCTATAGGCAACTATAAGGACAGATTTGTGCTCATCCAGTCCCTCGGGAACTAGTCTTACTGAAAAAAGGGTGAAGGAACATGCCACACTGTACTCAGAAAAAACTGCTGGACACAGGGATTGCAGCAGCTGGAAAACAGCTTTTCTGTATGTCTGCCTAGCCCATATACAGCTTTCAAGCATGAACATGCAGCAGTCAGAAAATTAATTTGAATTTACAGCATGAGTAAAGCCTTTACTATCACAAGTTTAGAGTGGCCCCATTACTCACATACAAGCATTACTGGTCATGGCTCATGAGACATTGAAGTTCAGTTAAGTCAAGATTACCTCCCTTAGAGAAGCCACATGGACTTAACCTAGGTGACAGCATAGCAGAGAAAAATCAGGGATGACAAATGCCAAGGAACACACACTGGAAGAGATCATTTACCTTACTGATGTGTTTTTCTGGATCTTCATGGACCAGGGAAAATATCCAGGCATTACACGGCAAATTTTAAAAAGCACAGAAAATACAAGGGTAGGAAGTCATCTTGCAGGTGACGTGCACCCACAACAGGCACCTGGTCTGTACCCCCAGCTTACGCATTATGTACAGGGCTGTTCCTTCAAGATCAGGCAAGAGGGAAAGAACCAGCATGTGCCTAGGAACCACTGACTGAAGAGATCCATTTAGCTTACCAATCCATCCAAAAAGTATATATAAAACAAACACCTTTCAATTTGGTTTTCTAAGGAAACAGTTTATACCATCATCCTGCTATCGGCCAGTTATTCTCCTCTCTCTTCCTTCTGAATTGCACAGATAACTTCAATTAGATGTGACAAAGCAGTAATGTCCTCAAACATGTGGTTCTTAAACTGCTGTTCAACACTGGACAGGAAACAAGTCCAAAGTTACCCTACTGCTAATGGAGAAGCCAGTAAAACTTAGTCCCTTATCCTTTCTAAGAGGCCAGTTCCACCACATGGGTCTCTCTAAATCAGCCATGGCACAAGTGGCTGATGTGAGATGGATCTGAGAACACTGGGAGGGAAGCAGGAAGAAAGAACAGGAGGCATCCCACAATCTGATAAGCAATCTTCTTGGTTTTGGTACTCACAGGACTTCCTCTTCAGCACACAGGTAACAGGGATGTATAACACAACAGATAAACAGGGACTTCCCCTTTTCTCTTGTCTTCGGAGAGAAAATTAGCAACAATCAACGATGTTCACAAGCGAAGTGTTCTGGAGGAAATGCATAAGCAACAAAAGCTCTCAGCCAGCAAAAGACAGGTAATAGTAACATTCCCCCAAGTCTCATTTATTCCTAATGACTCTTGGGCTCAAATTCCTGGCAAAGATTTGGATTTCTGAGAATTTTATCTAAAGAGCACAACAGGAGTTTTACAAGTTACCTGTATGCAAATAAAGAGCAGCAACGCTTCAGCCACTGCAGAACACCCTGGAACCCGCTGTGGGAACCAGCTCTGCTTATCTTACGCTGCACTGCAATGGTGGGCTGAAATTCCAACACCAACAAGGAATACAGAAAGAGACATTTCAGCTGGGTAGCAACTGGATAGCAGAGCAAACTCAAGCAGCTTCAGGGACCTTTATTTCTGTTACATCGCAGGCTTGGACCACTACAGTCCAGTTTATGGGCTGTGATAAACCTGGTCTGAAGAACAGGTCATCTGAAGAAAAGATGAATGCACAGGCTCTTTGAATACAATCCACTGGGGCTGGAGCAGCTGGTAACTAATGAGCTTTTCTACCTGTCAGTCTCAGCAACCTCAGACAGTGACCTGAGTGTCTTCCAGTGGCACCTTAAACAATCACAGCTGCCAGTTTTGCTGCTACAAGTATTTCTAAGTTGCTCTGTGGGTCACATCAGCCAAGTATTGCCCAGAATCTAAAAAGCATGCACTTAGGTCAATGATAGTCCTTGAAAATCAGGCTCTGTTGTGCAGAATCTCTGAAAAAAAAACTATGAAGCTGAAGACTTAGGTGCTACCTCCTAGTTAAGAAGTGAAGCTTTATTCGTCACCTGGGCACACCTGAGTGGGCAGAGGAGAGAACGAGGATGCACAGATGGCTGACTGTCACACACCCAGTGTTTACCATTGCCTATGCAGTTCTTCACATCACTGGCACAAACTACTTGCAAAAGAGCTAAAGAGCTGACAGGGGCAGGTATTGCGGAGTGCCTGCTTTCCAGCACGCCCCTGTTGTAACTAGATGGCAAATGATGCTTTCTTTATTTACAGCATAGCAAAGCCTATCCTGCAAACATTCTCCATCTTATTCTGACCAGGAGTTCTTTCAAAGCACGATGACATGCTGGTGTCTCTCCCGGGCAGAAGCCTCCCCTCCCTCAGTCATACAGAAGCACGGCATCCTCACTGCTGTGGCTGAAGCCTCAGCATGCAGAGTCCTCAGTCAGACCCACTGTTCTGTGTAACACCCAGAAGTAATCAAAGAGCAGCCCTGGTTCAAAACACTCCAAGTGGTTATGAACTCCACTTCTCTGAGCAGTGATTGAAAACTGCCCTCCTGCTTGCTCCCATACTCATCTTGGAGAGGCAACTGGTAACTAGGAAATTCATAAGGGACAACTGTAGAGTGAGCACAAGGTTGGTGTCCCAGCTGATGCAAGCAATCACATTCTCTTGTATCCTCGCTGTAATTTTTTTCCCTCAGCACAAAGCCCCAGGAGACCTACTGCTGTGTACATCAGGTGAGAAACAGAGCACATAAGCTTGTTAGATTCATCATTTAAATGGCTGTATTAAATCTACAGTGCCTCATAAGGAAGATAAAACTACAAGAAACTTTTCATATACAGGGGATCACAGTTGAGGTTACCATGTGATAGTCAATGGTTGGTTCAACATGACCTGAATAATTGTCTTCAGATCACATTTTTAAAGGCCCTCTTCAAATGCCTTTCCCCAACAGGAAAACTGAGAAATTATTTGCTTAAAATTTTCAGACTATCCCAACTTTAAAGTGTTTCACAAAAATACCTTTTAACTCATATTCCTGCACAAAACCACTGATGATATTTAGGAAAAGCTCACAAAAACTGCAGTAAGAGACTTTCGGGTCAGGAAAGATTGGCTGTAGGGCCAGGCACTAGAGAGGATAACTGTGAACAAAAGCATAATCATTTCCACGTTCCCCTGTTTGCCACAGTCTCCTTGCCCATAAGGATGAAATCGACTGCCAAAATTTACCAACGAAGAAGAGCACCCACATCCTGTCTGCTAGACCCAGGGAGAGGCAAAGACCAGGCAGAGCTGAAATTAACGTGGTGCATAATTACAGTCAAGCTAAAACACAGCAGTGATCTCTTCTACTCTACAGAAAACAAAACAAAAATAAACAACTGAGAAAAGATGAACTGAATGAAGAGGTGAAACCAGAGAGGAAGAAGAATGCCATATTCTGCGAGGGGAAGCAGACCCTTAGTGAGAATACATGAGTCTCACTCTGTGAAGCAGAGATTTTCACCAGCTGCTGATCTGACCCACGCCTTTAACAAGGAAGCTCCCCAGGCATCCTGCCCGTGTGGGGAACTAAGATATCACAGCTACACAACAGCTCATCCAGTGATGAGCACACGATAATGAATAATAAACAGTACTTAGAGTATACATTATCTTTAACTGCACTTTGGAAACAGTGATTACAAGGCAAGAAATGCTAAGCTGAAAAGCTCACAACAGCGGTCTGCACCCGAACAAAATGGGCCCGGAGGGTGAGAAGGACACAGCAGTGGAGGAAGATGGACCATGGGAAGCTTTCCTTTCCCAGAAACTGACAGCTGTACAGCTCTCCTGAGACCCTTATCGCTGACTCCTTTGACTTGCAGCCATCTGACACGTGTCGCTCCTGGCTGGGGAGCACCACCAAGTAATGAAGGGCTGTATCACTTCCTGTGGCTGAGTAACCATCTGAAATCTCAGCAGGTGGACTGGGGCTCCGGAAAGGATAAAGGACCCTTAGCAAGGAGAAAGGAGTAGAGCCAAGCAGACTAACCAGAGGGGTGTCAGCTGATGGTGACACACAGCCCAGATTGCAGGCCAGCCAAACCCCTCAGCATATGGGCACCTTCTTAGGTTACAGCAGCCTGAAATCCTGTGTGTGCTGCCTGTTGGCTCATTGACCTCCCCAGGAAAGATGTCAGGCGTGGGGAAAGAGCAGCTCTCCTGAGCCCTAGCACTCCCCTGCAGATCATCTGGATGCCAACATCTCAAACCCACACCTAGGCACAAAATCTACATGGACAAAATGAACCAAGCAGGGCAGTGACTTGGCCTGAGACAGGGACGTGTGGTCTTAAACACACTTGATGTCTCAAGTAACAACCCAAGGGAGAGTGAATGATTTCTGTGCTTATATTCATTTGCTTTGCATGTACAGGTTTGTCTACAGTTGTATAACTTGCATTTTACATGCTGCCCTTTACTGCAAGCACACTGCCTGTTCAGCCAGACACACAGACACCACAGGCCTGTTACCTCCTGAATTCAGCACTGAGAACAGAAGTTGTTAGGGAACTGGGTATCCCAGAGGGGTGACATGACACAAACCTCCAGTACAAGAGGAAACACGACTAAACTAGACACCTAAGAAACAACAAGATTCAGTCTAATATTTCTAATTGTATCTGCCACTATGTACCAGCTTGGCTCCAGCTAGGATGTGGGGCAACTTTGTATACATCGGTTGAAAAAATTTTTTTGTTAAAAATAAACATTTCTACTTAATGCAAACTGAAATTTTACCAGTACCTTCTCACTCTACATTTTCTAGGACTATGCTGAAGGGAAAAAACAGACATTAAATGCTTGAATTTATTTTTTTTTAAGATCAGAAATTAAGACACTTTCAGTTTGACCCTGTTGAGCTGTGAATGGAAATAAAAGGCACAGCTGGCAATAACTGCTTCCATTGCCCCAGAGGCCAAAAAGAGAGTAAGAAACACAGCATCTCCCAAAAGAACACAGGAGACATTTCTTCCCTGAGGTCACAGCACAGCTTCAAGAAAATACACTTGACAATCCAAATCTGTCCAGCACACAACTTTCTGAGTAGTCCTGACCTGCAACTGTAGCTAACTCCTCCCTCCGACTGTGGTACCCAAAGAACTCAGCTGGGACAGTACAAGCCATTCTACAGTGAGACCTGGATTTCTGTAACTATTAGCAGTTGCATGCTGACATTAATGGAAATACATAACAAACTAATTTCAAACTTCAATCTAAGCCTCTCTCTTGTCTTTCAAACAGTCAGGACCACAGTGTTTTTTCACATTATCAGGAGAAAAGGGGCAGGAGAAGGAAAAGAAGCAATGATCCAAATAATGCTGAAGTTTGGCAACCTACCACAGCAACCCAAATGCTCAGGTCCTGGCAGCCCTGCCACAACCGCTGACCCCATGGGCTGGTTGTAACCACAGGTACTACTACAGAGTGGTGAGTGCTCAGCACACAAATGCCTGCTGTTTTCTAAACTGAACTACATCATCACTACAGAAAATCTTAGCAGAAGCCCAGTAGAAACCTCAAGAGACCTGATGAAATTTAAACGTTGACACATAATGTGACTTCAGTCTGACAGGGTTCTGCAGTAATGATGTATCTGGCTACTGTAGACTGGCAAGAACTCTCATTCCACTATATAATGTCCTGTTTTGCATTTTAGATTTTGTTTTTTTTTTAAATCCCAAATTTAATTCACTAACTTTGGATAAATCACCCTTAAAAGTGTCAGGTGAAAACTACTGTTGCCTAAAGTCTATGGGCATTGGTCCCACAAAGATTCAGGTGTTTTCTTACTGTTACATACTGCAACTTTTTGCAGTCACTTAGCAGAGTTATACAGTGATGAAAATTAGGTTTGTCTGTAACGCTGTAATCCTGTAGGATCAGGCTCAAATGTGCAGAACAGATCAGGAGCAAGTCATGACTCCTTGCACAAAAACGAAAGAGTTTCTCCCCTTATCTCACCTTGCAATGCAGCGGCCCCAGCACTTCTGCCGATACTCCAGCCAGCACACGTTCATTCCCACCTAACAGATACTCTCCTGTCAGGCCTATTTGATTCCAAAAGGCATCATTCCACTGGCTGTGTCTGCGTGCTTGCTCAGTAAAAGAAGCAATTTCACTGCAATGTAAGAAGACCACGGCATTATGTCATAGTCTGGGCTATTACAAATACAGAAGGATGTCAGCGCCCCGTGCCTTCACATACTGGAGTCTGACTCCACCGATGGGCAGCACCCAAATTCCTGCTGACACCGGGGCCGGGTGGGGACACCGAAAGTGCGGGGCAGGGGGGAACGTGTCTTTCCAGATGGGCACATGACTGCACGCGCGTTTGTGCTATAAATGCCAGCGCGGCCGCGCCCGGGCCCTCGCACACAGCCCCGGACAGCGGGGCGAAACCTGCGGGAAGCCCAGCCCAGCCCAGCCCGGCTCGGCCGCCAACTCGCCCCGGAGGGGCTGGGGAGCTTCGCAGCCCCCTCCGGCCCGGCCCCGCCCCGCCGCGGCCCACCGGGAGCGTTGGTGTTTACCTGCGGCCCTGCCCGCGGCCCCCCGGCGCTGTCGGTGTCTACCTGCGGCTCGGGCCGCCCTGCCCGCGCTCCGGGAGCGGCCCGGCCCGGCCCCCCCCCCCTCCTGCCGCCGCGTCCCGCCGCAAAGCCGGCCCGGCCAGTGCGGGAAACGGCTCCGCGCACCAAGGTTCCTGCCGCCCCGGCGGCCCCGGTCGCCCGTCCCTGCAGCCCGCCGGTCTTACTGCCCCTAGAAATACCGTAGGGTAAAACCCCGCGGGTTTTCCTGTCTAAACACCGGGGGTAACACTGCACCTTCCCAAGTGAAATCAGCCGAGGCTCTCGGGAAGGTGACGCTCGACTTCAGCAGGGGCTGGATTGTAGCGTCCCAAGCCCCAGCGCGCTTACCTGGGCGTGAGGGCTGCGGGCAGGGCACGGCGCGTGGATCCGCCTCGCCGCAGGGCGGCAGGAGCACCTCCGGCAGCACCTGTCACCCCAGGGAGACAGAGAGTTACACGACAATTACCAATGGCTTATTCCATCAGTACGGAGCCTGGCACCCCACCCGGCAGCACGGGTCCTGTAAAAATGACCTCACGGCAAGAAGGAGCCACGTGCGGAGCAGGGCTGTACCTGGAGTTTGACGTCTGGGACGCGCAGGGCAGTCCTGGGTAGCACCACGCACAGGGATACGGGCACGGCACGGTGATGATTCCCTGGCTGCATCCCAGGGGAGCCGCGCTGAGCAGCGGAGATGGGCTCAGTGCTGAAATGGAACTGCACGGAGATGTGGTGCTGAACTGAATCCATAAAGAGGGTTCACGTTCCACAGCAAAAGGCAGGTGTTGGGTCAGCTTGCATCAATAGTTTTTCTTCTCATCCTCACACACCAACCACTTGGCGTCTGCTGCTAAATCCGACTGGCACAATTAACAAAGTTGCATTTGTACGGGTTATCTCATTTCAGTGACAGCAAGGATGAATGAGAACCTTTGGCACAAGAAAATACCGGTTCATCTGTTTGAAAATTAATTAAACTTGACCTTTACAAATAATATATTACTAATCCACTATACATATCAGGTCCTGCTCCTAAAGATGAATGGCTTCTTCACTGGTTAGAAGACAATGATTGATCTTTTTATTCCAATTCAACCGTATGCACTGAGGTCCCACAAAGGATGAGGCAGTATCATTACCTGCCATGTTACTTATCACCATCCAGCCTTTTCTCAAATGATACTGAGACATTTATATCTCGGGCTCCTCAGAAAGAAAGAGACTCTCTCAGACTCCTGGGTCTGCTGATGTTTCAGAACTTTCCCTCGCTGCCAGATACAAACTAAAAGTTTCCCTTCCAGGCCTAACAAAATTGTGCAGAGGGTGTGCTGGTCTTCTAACAGAAAACCACTTCTGCAGCCTCCCCCACTACCAACAAAAAAATTCAGCTACAGAAACCCAGGACAGGGGACACAAAAGTCAGGGAGGAGAGCAGACAGGCAGTGTGCCTCCAACCCTTGGCTCTGATTTCGCTGCTGTGTTGAAGAGAAATTGCCTCTATTTAACATTATACTCAGTTTTCTGGGAAGTGACCCAAATATCATTTTCCACCTATAGTGGAAAAGGGATTTCATGCTGCAGAAGAGCATAGATGTCATTGATTTTTAGGGGAGGACAGTAGAGAGAGGCCTCCTTCAAGATCACTCACTCTTCTGCTCAAAAACAGGCTCTCAGAGTCACTTGACATCCATAAATCTGCAAGGACAGCACGCATGTATGATGGACCCAGAACAATCCCAGTTGTCTTGGCAGCCAAGCCATGGTGCAGCCTTTCCGTGCGGTCAGGCACTGTTCCTGACCCCTCTCTTTCCTCCAGTCCTAGCATGTCCCCCCTGGGGTCCCTGAGACCCAAATTGCCCAACACATCCAGGCATTACAATGGTGCCTATTGTGCAGCTTCTCCAGCCCCCAGACTCCCAGGTCTGTAGGGAACTGTGTTCCCCCAAGAAAGGGGAGAACTCATAATGAAAATGGTTGATACTGGTCTCTTAATTTCATCCTTCTCAGCCCCCTAAAGAGTACTTTTGCCAGCTCTAGATGTTCCTATCTCTCTTCTTATGTGCAGGAAACCCTTCGCAAAGGTATTGGGATGGGTAACACTTTCCATTTCCTAGGCAAAACGTAATTAACATGCACCTTTCTTAAAGTGGTTTCTAGGGTACAGTTTGGGTTCAAGATTTTAATTTTTCATTCTGTCAGAGAAGCACCTTATAAATAATTGCCACCATTTGATTGACAAGAGGAAAAGATTCCATCCCCTAAGTCACTTTTTTATATCTGTGATCCACCACGTATCCCTCTACCACAGTCTAAACCAACTGAATCTGAGAACTACATTTTCTTCTTCTAATCTTGTAGAGATTTCTCTTCCTGCAGTCTGTGTGCCAGTGAAAAAAACAAAACAAATTACCAATGTTATCCTTCAAAGCTACAGAATAACACTAATTCTGCAAAATATGAACATTTGAAAATATTTCATTGTTATTTATATCTATATAAATATATAGATATCTTTAAGAATGCAGGTTCCAGATTTTGCAATTTTCATTGTTTAAGCATATCTCTGTTCTCCAACATGAAATCACGAGCTGTTTCCGGTAAGATATACTCGTTAAAGGCATCATGGAGGCCATCAGAATCTTCTACACAGCTTGCCTTCCAGGTTTGTCCCCCTTGTACACAAACCATCCTCACCTGGCCCAACACTGAACAGCATGCACAGAGCCAGCTGGTGGTTACCTGTACTAATAAACAACCTGTGCCCTATTTGTCCATATGACAAAGACATAAAGGAACTCATCTTCCTGATACTTGAAATGTCTCAGCTGTCAGTTTTTCCTTTAGACTATGGTTCTGCAAGTCTAGACAGTTAACACTCAAAGGGGGAGAAAATTGCTGTCTCTGCTAACAATAGAAACTTATCTGCTTTCCTTGGGGAGAGTTTGGAGGATCTTTAGATCTTCAGATCATTAGATCTGAACATCTTCCGATCTGAAGACCAGATCATTGTACCACAAATGCCTGAGTTTGTTAATAAAAATCCAAACATCTTTCTCAAACTAGAGAAACTAGTTCTCTCTTAAGAACTCCTTGGGCACATCTTTTGCTGGCATAACGCGAGAGGAGCAATGCCCGTTTATTCTGGCGTAATAAACTTGCAGGTTCATACCAGCTGAGCATTAAACCCACTGTCTTCCCCCGCTGCCTCAGAAGCAGTGGCCTTTTTTCACACATTTTAATTACTGACTCCCTACATAGGAGCTATTACCTCCCAGAAAGGCTATTAACTGGCACGTTCAGCACAAGATGAAGCTTTTCTGATAATTGTTCCTTGAGTTCATATTTGTGAAAATAAATATCATCAGATGATTAAATTAAACACTGCAGCCAGCCCGGCTATACACGATTTTCACTTATCATGCAGAAGGGGAGATCAAAGAGAAAAGCCCAGGTAGAGTTATCCCAACTCCTCCAAGTTTGGTTGATAGCTACCTATTGAACACGCTAATTAGATTCCTGCTTGGGGTGTGCAGCAGAAAATTAACCCTCCCCAAAATTGGCCAGTATAGCCATTTTCATGCGCTGGGATCATTTGGATGCAGAGGGATGACTGTCTCATCTCCTCGGTATAATAAAGCACAGCCTGATTCCGATTCAAGAGCCTCCGTCCGCTTTGGTATCTCGTGTGGGCGCTAGGAGAGCTGTGCCTGGGGAACATGAGGGAAGTCTGAAGGCACTCGAGTCCTGCGGGGTTTCTGCCTCCAGCTCTTCCCTTCCCTTTGGGTGAGCAGACATGCCCGTCGCTGCGCCCCCGCAGCGAGGAGCAGCACGACTCTGCCAAGCCCCTGGCACGGGCGCTGCTTAAATAGGGGGATTGTTTCCGAGATGGAGCTTCGCCCAGCGCTTCCCCCATTGCTTCCTTGGGCGGCGGAGGGCAGGAGAGGCGAGCGAAGCAGTGGGCAGCGCAGTCTGTTCCCACTGCGAGCCCGCGGTGCTCCCGTGAGCACACACACCCACACAACCAGAAAGCTCTGCTATTCTTCTGCTAATGGGATTGGCACCGCTTAAAGCAGTCTGCGAGGGTATTGTCTGCAACCACAGCAAGAGAAACATTATTCAAAGGCTATTCAGGCCCCAAAAGAAGCGGCAGAGCAGAGTAATTATCGGAGTCTCTCCATTAACGAGGGCATCTTTGCTCTTTGTCTGTGTTGGTTTAATAAGGGCCACTAATGGGGCCGGGGGAGGGGCGCACTAATGCTTCTAAACAAACCTCCTTCCCTTCCCCACCCCCGCGCTGTGAGGAAAGCTGCCTTTATGGGCACTGACAGCCGGGTGCGGAGTTACCGTATTGCAGGGTGACCTTCGGGAAAACTTGGTGTGAACCCAGCCGCTTTCAGCCCCATCCCCACCGAGCCGCTGGGAGCATCGTTTGGGTAGCTGTTCTCTTTATAGCCTTTCCCTATTTCCCGGTGCTTGCCAGACCCTTTTGTACATCCCTCCGCCCGACCTCTCTCATGTCATCTTGTGACCCTTCATGGCTGGACACGACGGCACTGAGTGGCAGTAATGAGGGACGACAGTGCAGATTAAGTTCTCGCAGCAAAACCTGGGGCTGCTGTCCATTATCCAGCAGCTGGAACTGGGAGATGCTGCTGGGAAGGCAGGACCGGAGCAGCCTCCCCTTCCCACAGTGCCGAAGGCAGGCTGGGATCTAGCACGGGCCATTGCCTCCTACCTTCTGGCTGTGGGCGCTTTTCAGGCGATGAAGAGATGGACTGAGGCAAAGGCAAGCAGGAACTTCTGTCCTGAAATTCTTTAGAGTCGCTTTCAGGAGCATGCAGCTAAAATCCTTCAGAGGGCTCCTAGTCTGTCCCCATCTTCAACCACCGGTTGTAAGGGGCCAGTTTTTCAGTTTGCAGTACTTCAGGGTTAGATGGATGCTGGTCACTTAAACAGTAAAAGGGGGACAAGAGGTCTCAGGAGGTCTCTGTAAAAGGCAGCATTCAAATAATGAACTGTAATGGTACACACAGATATGGATAATGAACCATATAGCCTTTTCCAAGGTGTTGTGGATACAAGGCTGAGGACTGCTAGACTCATTTTTAGCCAATGAGGAATCTAAAGAACAATAAGGAGAAATTATTCCCCCAAATTTGGGCAGGTCTTTTACTGAAGCCAAGCCCCGGATACTGTGCTATTCTACCTCACCTTCAAATGGTGCACCCCTAATAGATGTTTGTACCATATACCCAATCTATGAACTGGAGAGCAAGGCAGTGCCTGTGTACCTGCGTACCTGTATGTGTGCAGGGCAGCAGTGTCCAGAACCTCACTGCTGAGCCTCTTTTGTTAAATGATTTTATTTGGCTGAGCCATGGAATGACAAAAATCTCTATACAGGCACCCACTCAGTCCTCTCCACTTAGACAAATGTCCTGGTGCTAAAGGTTTATCACAAACAGAGGAAGAAAGATATGTGGAAACTCCTCACTGCTTAAACCACAAGACTTTGGTTTGAAGAAACAGACTCCATAGAGGATTTCACCCTTGTTTCCTCACAGCTTGGTAGTTTTGAAATTTTCATGATTTTGGCCTTTTCCTTTCAACATTTCACCAGTAACTGCATCTCTTATAACAAAAGCAACTTCTCATAGGTGTTCCTTTGACTCATCTCTGTAGGATCAAAACATCTCA
This sequence comes from Grallaria varia, assembly GCA_013396735.1. Classification (NCBI taxonomy): domain Eukaryota; kingdom Metazoa; phylum Chordata; class Aves; order Passeriformes; family Formicariidae; genus Grallaria; species Grallaria varia. The sequence continues at coordinate 108,657 of VWZG01010229.1, forward strand.
GAACAATCTTGCAAGTCAAAGAAAGCGCAATCACCTTTTTACACACAGAGAGCTAAGTCACAGTGAAATTAAATAATACCTGAGGTCATTTTTGCCATGGCAAAGCTAGGAAGTGGATACAGTTCTTTCTCCAGAGTCTTACTGCAGCATTCCAAGATCAGTGGTAATTCTTCTCCCTGTTTTGAAGTGTCTGGAGGATCACACTGCTGAAACAGAAAATCCATCCTATTTTCAGCATTTCATTCTTCACATTATTTGGGTTTTGTTCAAATTATTTTTTTCTTTTTAATATAATAATCATTAAACATCCATAAAGCAATGGATTACTAGGTGCACACGGCCTGGCCTCTGATTGGTATGGGTTTTGCCTTGTATTTTTAAAAGTCCTCCTTCTTTGCCACCAGCAGATAATACTGTCAGCCTTGTTGCAAATGAAGACAGCATTTAAACAAAAACAAAATAGCAACTCAGAAGGAAGAACTGAGGTCTCATTGATATCCAAATCAAAGGGAGGTGAATGAAAAATGAAAAAAAACCAAATTGACTTATGACTTAGAAGACATTAGATGACAAAAAAAGTCATTGCAGCATGTAAAGGAGGGATGGCCAAGGAGGATTGGTCAAGGCAGGCAGAGATTTGTCATGAGAAAGGGGAGTTTGAGACCCTGGATGGAGAAAAGTTCAGTGAGCAGCTTGTGCATGGCAGGCTGAAATGAGACGGTCCTGTAGAATGGAGGAGAGCTTGCAACCTCCTGTCTCCCAGTGACAGAGATAGGAAGGGCAATGAGAGGCTGGTGGGTCTATTTCTTGGAACTTCAGCCAAAATAGTACAGCTGAAGATGAAGCATCAAGTATGAAAGAGATGGAAAGAGAGGAAGTAAGGTCTTGGAAATAAAGTTCCAGTCTAAGAGCCATCACCTTGCCTGCAAGGCTCTGTCCAATTTATTCTCCTTCAGGTATAGTTCCTGCAGTGAGCAGGAAATGACTACATTGGACCTTATCAAGCCAGTTCTATTTAGATTTGCCCTTTAACACAGAAATAGTTGAATGCAGAAATATTTTTTCCCCCTCGTTTTCCTTTTTTTAATTATTATTCATTCTGCTAGGACTTGAGGCTAACAGACAATGACTGTAAGTGGATTCCTTCCAGGTTGCTCTGCTTTGCTCTACTGCTGCTTATCCTGTTCATACTTTAAATAAACTGTCCAACTGGGATTGGATCTGAATCCCACTAAAACAATGAAAAGGCCTACATTGGCTGTGAAGTTTTGGGTTGTGCCCTGAATTGTGTTTGAACTCATTCAATGTAGATTTGAGCCATTTATTCAATTGCACCTATGCCCTGAAACCCACGGGAAATTGAACCGAAGTAAGGAGGAGTAAGATATGCAATTCCAGAAAACCTTTTGTGTGTGTTTGCAAGCAGAAGACATTGAAATATGGGAAAGGAAGCAGCTATTAATCTCTGCAAGTACATCCTGGTACAGTTCAATGCAACTTCCCTGCTTTGTCTTTGTATCCTTTGAGCTCCTCTTTCTCTACAAAACAGGTCTTGCTCTGCCAGCTTAGCAATAACCTGTCCCTCTAATGCCCTCAGCTGGTGCTTCCTGCATCTGCCCTCTCTTTTTCATTCCTGCAGGCCATCGTCCTGGCCAACTGGAGTGGTACAGAGAAATACTCACTCACGTAGCAGCCAGGTAGACCAAGGTTCCACAAGAACAGGGGGGACATAGTGATTATGTGACATCTTTGCCTGTCCAAGCAGCCCCATTTGGAAAGGTTTAAAGGCAGGAATGGCAGATTAGGATGATGACTTTCTGCCTTTACTCCTCAGGTATACCATGGGTTTTCTGGGTGAGTTTAAGCAAGCTGCTTTTGTATCCACATCTCCATTTCCCTGTTCAGAAAGAGGAATGATGCTGTAAGGGTACATTTGCAAACACTTCAACTCTATACTGACAGGAACTGAGAAACTAAGCTGTTCATGAACTCATATCCTGACCAGTCTGATGTGGCTTCTGTATCCAAACAATCCAAGGGCTGGGATCACCATGGCACTCTTCAGCCTCCCCATCTTATGGTGCATAGGCAGCCTTAAGGGATGCAGCTGAATATTCAGTACTCTCATTTTCTAGCATGTCTTTTGTGCTGTTCTACCTGCCTGCAAACTCTCCCTGCCTGCCTTTGCTTCAGGCCCATCTTTCTCCTTGTCTCAGCCTCACCTAGTTTCTTGGCCTTTTGTGCCTGTTTTGGTGCACTCAGTGGTTTCTCCAGCTTCCCAGTCATAGGTATTGACCTTATTCTGGTGTCAGGACACTGCTCACTCTTCCTGTGAAGTCTTTAATACAGCAGACAAGAGGAATATCTATACTAAGAGAGGCAGCTCGGTGCAGAGATTCCCCAGCTTGGGGACTGGCAGTCATACTGACACCTCAGTGCTGTGCCTGTGGCCTGTGTGAGCAGCCACCCTGCACCCACAGCCTAGGCCAGTCCCTCTGCAGAGCAGCATAGCTGTGTGGAGCCTCCAGCCAGTCCAAGGATCTCTCACTTGGCACTGCTTGCATGCAGTGCAGATACAGTCTGTGGGAGCAATTTGCTGGGCAGAAAATGCTGTGGGAAGAAAATACTGAAGCTGGAGTAAGATCACTGAACAGATGTTATACAGCAGTAACTTCCACCCCAATTCCCCTAGAAAGGTTTGGATAGAGAGCCCTGACACTGATCACATCTAGAAGAAGTCTGAGATGCCAAAGTTTTCACAAATGTAACCTGCTGACTCTACCTTAAAAAAAAGGTCTGTAACCACTAACCATTTATAGTTATTGCTGCTAGAAACTTGCTCATTTTCTCCTGAGAAGTTACGGCCAGACCTTCAGTGTCTGCTTCTGCTACAGTGGCTCTAAATCTTAATGCTTAATTAGCAAGTAGCAGAGCAGGGAAAGAAGCAAGATTTCATTGCTGTTGTATTCCTGAGATCTTGACTGATGTTTTAGCCTTTCAGGTGCAGCTGCAGTTAGATATAAGTTAGAGCAGCCTCAGGGTCCTTTTTTCTCTGGTATGAGGAATAAGAGCATAAATAACCCGCAGGTATACTTTCTCCATAGCTTGCAACACCTATACTGTCCTGAGAGCTAAAATCTTTACTCCATGTATCTATCACTGTATTCTTGTTCAAAGTACATCCAAGAACATGGTCAACCAGAAGAGTAGGTGTTACAATAGTCTCAGCCCTTCTCATTTTAACTTATAAAGTTAGGGCTCAAATAAAAAGAAGGGAAAAAGGCTAACAGAATTAACAGGGAATCCAGCTAAATAAAAATGATGCATTTGTGTTAATGAACCTCTTAGGTGATTAAGGAACGTAAGTTTGCCTAGGCCAGAGGAGCCTCTACGCTGTCACTTATAAGACAGTAAGTAACAGCTCTTTTGGTACTTCGATCATTTCAGAGTAAAGCCTAAGCAATCTAGCTCTATGCAAATGTGTTACAAGACACCAAGGAGAAAAACTTCAGCTTCCTGTACCCAGGTATACCTTGAAGAGGGCTGAAGTATCTTCTATTCCACAAATTAGACTGAGCTGCAAATCATCAACACTTAATGGTGGGAAAACTGTATTACTTAAGCATAGGTATCTGCGAAGTCAATGCTGTTGCAATGCCTTCCCATCTTCAACCCTTCGCAAAAGTCCCCTTGTATGGCTTCCCAAACAGCATCTATTCCAGCAGGACAGCATGTTTCTGGCAGCAATACTTCACTGAAATCGTGACTTGCATTTGAGTGATTATTTTGTGTCATATCTAATACCCACCTGTCTATACGGTCCTTCCTACCCGACATACTGTACTTTCTCCACCATGGCTGTTATGGTGAAGAGTAGGTTAAAGTCTCTACTTTGATGCTGGCCTGACAGCACCCAGAAGCCCCTCAGAAGGACACTGCTCCCTCCTCGCTGATGTGAAAGTAGAGAAATATCATGGTACTGAACACTTCTCACCCCTGAACTGGAAAAGGGTCAAAAAAGCCTAACACTTCCATCTAGTGCTATTGCACTTGTTTATATTGCATTGAACACTTCTCATTTAGAATAAGTTAAAAGCAGAGAGTTCAGTACGCACAAGTGATGGCTGTTAGAAGGCTCCTTCTGGGAGTACATGGCCGGGCACCGCTGCCCTCTCCTGGGCAGAGCTGCCGCTGCACAAACACCGAGCCGCCCTTGCCAAAACTCTGCACAGCCATGTAAGGTTGCCTTACCTCACGCATCGGAGAGGTATGATTGTCCACTTACTGCTGCCTTGACACTTAAAGTAACATCACTGAGCATCACAGTGACAGCCGAGCTGCTTCTGAAGGAATAAGGATTTGTAGAAATATAATTAAACAGGATACAGGTAGTGTTCATTAGGATTAGAAGTCCACATATCAAGAACTATGAGTGGTGAAATGACTGTAATGTAAATTTAAATTTGCTCTGATTATGCAAAGTTAAGATAACTAATATATTTAAGCTAGCCCATTTCAAGTGTGGCTGCATTTCAGCCACCACAGACCCCAGCTTCTAGTGGCTAACGTGCTCCCAGCTGCTCTGTTACAGTGACAGATCCCTAGTGCAGAAAAACAAGGGGAGGGCAAAAGAGTCAGCCAACATGTTTCACAACGTTACCTTGTGCTTTTTCAGGTCTCCTCCTGGCTGCTTTGGAAAATTTCCCTTGGAATACTACTTCATGCATACACACACACACATATGTATCTATATATACACATATATACACACACACATCCACGAGGGCTCCCTATGTTACGGTTCCTGTGCATTCACAGGGAAATGAGAGACAGCTTATTTCCTCAGAGGGAGTTGGGAAAAGAAATCCAGTCATGACAGAATGGTGCTCAAATATAGAAGAAATTGCAGCTACAGCATTTCATTATCTGAGTGTCTCTGAAAGCCATGTGCAATTTCCTAAGCAGATACATTCAGCTCTCCTAATTTTGCCAGTGATGGAAAAAGGTGCATTATAGTCATCAACGGCACTTTATTTTCCATCTGTGTTTCCTCAAGAATTGTCTAAGATAGGATGATTCACTCTGACTGCTCAAGCCATGAGCTCCCTCTAGTATCAAAAAGGATTAATGCAGTTGGCACCTTTGTCATCCCAAAGGAACAGCGCAAATGTAAGGAAATATCAGTAAGAAGAGGGAGGTCTGACCCTTTTCTTCAGTTTTGACAAACCCCTCCTGCCCAAAAAATATCCCTTGAAATTAGTTATGTGCACATAACTAAACACTGTCACCTTAAGGACACTGAGGCAAACACACCCACAGGGCAGGAAAAGGCAGGATCTTATTTTACACCCTTATCCATCAAATATAGATTGTACAAGTGCAGTCTGGTCATCAGCTCTCATAAGCTGGCAAGATGCTGATTCTGGCCCTAAAGATGTACTCATTGCTTAAAAGAGCATTGTCACCAAAAAGGAAATAAAAAGAGAATGAACTTGAATAACAGGTAGCTGAAACAATCTTTTAGAGTACCTCAGGCAATAATATTCAGGTTGAGTTTCTAGAGATTCTCTAGTCATTGCTTCAATTTTACAGCATATGGGAGCAAAGCAAAGGATTATTTTACTGGTGTTAAGAACTCCCCTTCCTCAAGAGTACCTAAATGCTGTCCCCTTGAGTAAATTACATAAGAAAGGGGTCTCCTGCTATGGTTTAGGTCTTCCATCTATAGTATGTTGGTAAGTCTTTTTTCCCAGACAGAGGGAAAGAAGAAGAGATGCAGCCAACATATCTTTTGGTGGCATTTAGGAGTGGTTTTAGAGGTGACAAGCACAAATGTGCTAAAGCCTGTACCTCTCTGCTCCATTGACTATGGTATTTGTGCTGTGCCAGGGGCCCAGGAAGCCTCTCCCTGTGGCAATTCTCTCAAAACACAGGGGGAGCAAAGAATGACAGAATAAGGCAAAACTTCTGACAAAAGCGAGACATAATCAAATGGATCTGCCACTACACACAGTTACTGGGAAAAATTAGAAGCCAAAATAATACATAGAAGCAACACCAATTGGTGCTCATTAGTTAAGAGAGAGAGTTCCTTTTCCCATTTTCAGGAGAAAGCCACAACTCTATTGTCCAGGCAGGCACTGCAGATTTCAGTTGTTGTGACATTCCCAATGACTCTTCTGCACTTGTGTCTGCTGTCCTATCTTTGACATCCAAGACATGTTCCTGACATACATCACATGTCCATCAGTGAAAGGATTCCTTCATGCTACCGATATTGTAGAAAGATCAAGCACCTCATTAAACTCACTACAAGGCTTCAGTTTTGAAGAGGCTGTTAATAGAAGAAGAATCTGTCTCTACTAAACCCAAACTCCCAGTCTTACTGGGGCAGCCACAGACTTCATGCCATGCTGCCAGCTGCAGAATAAGTAGCACTGAAAGTCTTGGAACCTCTCCTTCTCCCATTATATAGTCTGAAATGCTCTATTTCATGCACTCATGTTGTGGCCAGAGAGTCTCAGTGATCCAAATACAAAACAAATGTGTTGTGCATTTTCTTAGGAAACGAAGAGAATCGTGCTGAGCACGGAGAGTGGAAGAGGAGGAAACACTCCCTGCCTCGCCTTCCTGCAACCAGGAGAGGGGGAAAATACACAAAGGATGAAGTGCAGGGAAATCAGCTGATGTGGAGAACCAGGTCAGGCCAAGCTGAGAGAAGCACCTGCCTATCAGTGCAGATGCTCCAGAAGTGGTGCCTTATAATGTTGGTAATTGCTTAGTGCTCACCTAAATTTAGAACTTTGACGCTGCCTCTGCTTCATTCATTGCTACCATCACTGATGCCCTACATGCTCATTTACAAGAACTAGTACTAATGTTTGTTGTCTGAGCAGTGAGCACTTACCCAACACCCCTCTCCTCTCATAACCTGTTGGCTTAAGTGGCCATTACCCCTCCCCTCCCTAAGCCCAGAATTAGGGAATAGATAGCCTGGGATAGAACATGGTCCTTCCAAACAGCCTGAAGAAGGACGGGAAAAGTATCTTCCCTCTTCAAATGCTATAGAAATAGCTGGATGATTTAGTGGAGTTCAACCAGCTGCCATCACCAAGCTCCCAACTCTGCTTTCTCTGTAGTGCTGCTCATTAATTCTCCTAGAAATCTTTTGATCTAATACAGGAATAACCAGAAGAAAAACAGGGCTAATGTCCATCCCCTATTTTGTTCCTTATGTTCTCATCTATGGGTATGGGGATGATGTCTGTGTCCTCTGCCAACACTCAATAATTGTGTAGCTATTTTTTCCAAACAACACCATCAGCATATCTTTTTTGCTTGACCCTGTAGATGACACAAAATTTTCATCAGGTAACAGACTTTCCAAGGAAAGAGTGGAGTCTTAAAGACCATATAATTACTATCGTCCATTATCTACTGCCACTCAAAGCAAACAAAACTATGATAAAAGTCAGCAGAAATGGTTTTGGATGCCTCATCCTGTGCTGATTCTCTAATCCTGTCTGAAACTGCTTGTCCCTGTGTAAGTGATATTGTCATAGATGTGGATTATAACTTCAAGACATGAATTAACAATGAAAACCCACCATTGAAAAATCAAAATATTACCTTTTTAATTCAATATATTAAAATACCAAGTCACATAAATATAAAGATAGAAAATAAAAAATAAAACAAATTTAAACTCCCAAAAGAATGATACTTTTCATCCCAGTGGTTTAAGTCAATATGAGTACTCCTTTCTGGTACAAATTAATTGGACCTATTCCAGTAAGTAGCAACAGTTAAGCAAATATTATTTCCTCTCTGTCTGCCTTCTAATGGAAAACAAGAACTACAAATTTGGAGACATATTTATTTTCTAAATTTACATTTTTTAAAAATGGAGTGTCAACTTTTGCCTGCATCATTGGTTTTAGACTGCTTTCTCAAGCAACCCATTTAAACTAGGATGTGGTAAAATGACACTATAAATTAGCTTTAACTCAGTGTGTGGCCTACCTAGAGACTCCTTTCCAGGCTCGGTGTGAACAGGAACAAATTTGTGTGTGCTGCTGAGAGGGTTTTGGAGGTTTGTCATAGCATGTGCTCAGGTGCACAATACCAGCTTGGTTCATGCTCCAGGATTCAAGAACATCTTCTATGGGCTTTTCAAAAGCAGGAGTTAGTTTTGGTGCACTTGTTAGGTCTTTCTTCATTATTTCCCACTGCTTCTCTTTTAGAAATTTCTAACACAGCTCATTATCACCTAGAACAAACCTAAAATACTTGGTTGTGAAATTGCAGTTCTCATGTAGCCACGGGTTAACCACTCATTCTAAAACGGCAAGAAGGAATCTGAGTAAGTGCTAGTCAAGTAACCAATAACCTGATTCAGTTCTTACTCTGTGGGCAAAGATGGTAAACTCTTGATGACCTGTGCAAAAGAAGTACTGTTTCAGGTATCAGCCTTGGTGGATGCTAAAATTCAACAATGATAAAATAAAAAAATTGTTCCCCTCTGATTCCTCAAAATGTCAGTACTCACCACACTATGCCAGTGTTGTCTTCTCAGCAGCCTTAAATAATTTCATCTCTGGAAAAATAGTTTTTATCTAGACAGCCAACTCTACTAACCTTTCTGTAAATCACCTAAGTAATGGAAAAGAAATTTTTTTCTGATGAGGATGGACAAAAATTCCCTGAAGAAATTAAGTGACAGCAATTGGAAATCTGAAAAAAGCACCCAAATGGCAGTAGTATCTATCTGTAATATTATTTGCACTACCTTATCCTGGATCCTAGAAAACTCTCCAAATAATCTTCATGTACTATCTTTTATTACCAGACAATGTTATAGAGAAAAAAACCCAAACAACAGGTTTTTACTCCTCAAGTATCTCAAGATACTTACCCACGTTAAAATTTAAAATATGCCAGGTGCTGCCTCTGTTTCTGGGTTTAAGCAAAACATCTATTGTGGACTCTCCTCTTTTTATCATTTCACTGGTATGTCAGCAGCAAGACACTAAATAATGAACACAAAGTATTTCAGGCATCTCATAAAAAAGCAGAAAGCATTGCTGCCTCACAGCACACTGTATTTGTCTGTGATGCCAGTCAAACCTCTCTGGAAACCTTGTTAATCTTTGTAACGTTATGCCCAAAAAATAATGCTTCTCTGAGTACAGAGGTGGCTCCAGTGCCTTTTCTCTTTGGAAATTCTGGCCACTTAAAATTAAATATGAATCTAGTTTCCCTACCTGAAGCCATTTTTGCTGCAGTCAGGAAGCTATAATTCATTTCAAAAAAGTCACTTCATTGCTGACAGCTGCTAACAGCTCTTAAAGAAATGGGAATTCATCAATTCTAAAAGTGAAACACAGAGAAAACAGTGAATATAGAATGTGAAGCTTCTCTCAAATGTCTTCTGATAATTATCAATAATATTTAAACATTTCTACCATTTCCATTGGAAAATATATGAAATATCGTATGTCTTGTCATGGAGAACTTGTGTATTATGCTCTGCATGTCAACTAGTAACTTACTTTAACCTACTCTACATAAGAGATCAGATAAACCAGACCCTACACCAGGTACACAGAGGAGCTGAACACCAAGTAAAAGCTTGACAAAGCCAACAGAAAGCAAACCCACCACAGACTGGTATTTTACAAACGGCTCAATTTCCCAGTTCTTTCTGCAATGGCTCATAAGCTTTATTTCTTTTTGTAAGATCAGAATAAACATCAGTGTACCACCAAAAGTATTAGCCTGTGGTTAAGCTCTGAAAGATCTTTCCTTACTAATGGTAATTATGCTGGCTGACTTTATGGTAGCTTTTGTTACCACCTGTCCACAGTGAAACTTTCCCATTTTTGCAGTTATAAGCTAATCTCTCATTTTGCAAAGGAGGTCAGAAGTCTGAAATAAAAGGACTGGAGACACTTCTTTTTCATAGATCGAACTAGCTGAATAAAACCATGTTTCTCTATGAAAACGTTGGTCTTTTTACAATTGCAACCAATAAACCCTAGGCCTCAGCTCCTGAAGATGCTACATTTGGTTCCAGGGTAGTCTGCTTTTTTTTAAAAAAGATGTCAAATTCACTTTGCTTGAGCCAAGTTCACAAATTTATGGAGTACTTCAGTGCAGAAGATTTTTTGGTAGCTATGGAACAGAGACAATCATGGACTCTTGCAGAGCAGCTGGTGGCTAAGCAAGCAGGGATGTCCTCGAGAGCTGTGCAATGAGGAATTCCTTTCCCTTTCATAAAACTTCAAGAGAAAAGAGAATTGCCAGATGTATTACTTCTATGGCCTTGACATAGTCAGAAAAGCCTAATGAAAAAATTATACAGTAAATAAACAGTGAGGCAATAAGGAATAGCGAGTGATATAATTGGAAGAAATTACTTGATGAAGTTATAATGACAGTGCAATTCTTTCTGAAGCTCATCTAATTTATTATCAAAGAAGTCTTCTTTATCCACCACAAATAGTTTTTTGCTCCAGGCAGACAACTAACAATTCACCACGTTCCTTTTAACAGAGATTCTTCCTTTCATAGTGAGATGTGAAGAGAAGGGAAGAAATAAAAGACTAATTTAGCTAACATTAGAAAGCTCTCCGTAAATGCTGTATTCCAAACAGTGCTCCTATTAGAAACCATTGAGTGTGTCATGTCAGCTAGTACCCTGTTCAGACACCTTGGCATCCAGTGCCAGGTATTTTTCATAGATGGTGTTAAGAACACACATATAAAACTTACCATCTAAAGGAAGTTACCTTCTCATTCAGGAAAATAATCTCTGAAAAGCACAAGAATATAACTTGCATTCCTAAACTCTTTTTATTTCTTTTCCCAAAGTTAACAGCACTTTCACTAAGGATGCCACTCACTGCAAACTTTGCCCCATTCTGAAGCACAGAAAGACATAATGCTGGGAAGATGACACATCCTTAGCATCTGTAAGAACAACACTACCACAGCAGATAAAGCAGAATCCGTGCTGCAGCATCCTCTCCTCAGAATGGTTCTTCCATGCTCAAACCTGTAAAAATATGGTTGGTATTCTTTTCCAGCTGAAATGGAATGGATTAGACCCACTCCTGAGTTAATTCTCCATCTGAGTTTTATTCTAGCAAAGGGGTGAATCAGCAGAACTTGAAAGGCCTAACCAGAATACATCCAGAAATGCAACTTCTGATTCAAACACTGTACACTCCTTCCTACACACAAAGTGAATTCTTAAAAATTTAAATTTCATAAATTTTATGTCTTACTAAAAAACTTTAAAGGCAATAGTCACTTGCAGTGATCAAAGAGAAAGCAGTTAAGCATTTTCCACTATGACTTGAGTCCAAATTTCAGTATTTGATTCAATGTGAGGAAAAATAATTTTGAGGAAAAATAATTTATTGCCAAATCAAACAGATTAAATCAGTGAGAAACAAATGCAAATTAAAACAGCATCTTCCCTTCATGCTTCCCTCTTTCCTCAGACTCAGCTTCACACTTTTAACTCTCAACTTCTCTGCCTACCCCTGGCCAAAGCAGCACAGGGAAAAGCGGAACAGGGGGGTTGCAGTCAGTCTGTAACAGCTCCTTTCTGTGGCTCCATCCTCACACTTTTTGCTCCATCATGGGTCCTCTCCACAGGCTGCTCAGCATAAGCCTGCTCTGGCATGGCTCCTCTCCATGGACTGCAGTTCCACCAGAAAAATCTCCACTTGCTCTGGCATGTGATCCTCCATGGTCTGCAGGGAAACACCCGCTCCAGCACCTGAAGCAACTCCTCCCTCTCCTTCCCTGACCTTGGTGTTCAGAGGGCTGTTTCTTTCACCTTCTTCCTCACTCCTCTCTGCCATGCAGCATTTTTCCCTTTCTTAAACACATCTTCATAGAGGTGCCAGCAGCTTCACCAATGTGCTCAGCCGTGTCCTGTAGGGGGTCCATTGCAGAGCTGTCTGGAACCAGCTGTGTCCTGCACAGGGTCACCCACACTTGGACACCTGCACCCAATACAGAAGCACAAAATACAAGTTGGAGATGAAGAACTTCCTGACCCTATCCTGTGCTGTCTTTCAAGCTGTGCTCAAAGAGTCATTTGTGGCAGCACAATGGGCCAGACCCACAGACTGATCTGGACTCAAAACAATATAAGGGGGAGAAGGACAGTTCTTTGTACTGATAATGTGCTGGTACACACAGTGCAAGACACTGCTCGCATCAGCACAGCTCTGCAGTTGTGCTGGCCTGTGTGCAGATGCAGGAGCAGAACCTGTGGCAGGTACTTCCTGTGAGAACTTAGGGAGTGATGGGAGCTGTGGAGGTCACCCCAGTATTTCCCCCTCCTTAAGCAAAACATAATGTCATCTTACATTTCAGTCATGTAAAGAATCTACCTCCAGCACAGTAAGGTAGAGAGGAAATTCATCCCCAAACATGGGAAACTGAGGATAGAGCAGTTTTTTAAATTGATAAACTTTTTTCTGTACTGCTATGGATAGAAGAAAGAGGCAATAGGAGAAAGGCAGAAAAGTGGAAGATGAGAACACCTAAAACAATTCCCCCACTCCCAAAAAGTGCTGAGTACAGTGGTAGGAGACAAAAAAACCCAATATGGGTAAGCCAGCAAGAGGTAATTTTATGGTTTGTATTATGTACAAAGTTAGACATGCACTAGCCCCTGACATGAAAAACCTGAACAGCCACCAAATTACTGTGAAGACATTGATTTAATACTGGTAAAGCCCTCTTTCCACAGATCATCTGTTCTCAGTAGAAGTAAGGTCAAGAAGGTTCTCACTTTCTCCATCTCCTGCCATGTACAAAAAACCTCAGATGCGGCTATATCTTTGTCAACAGTCAAGAACATGGAGTTGTCAGATCAGTTTGCATTCAGAAGATAACTAGGGCACTGAAGATAAATGCAAATGTACGTGATTACTCTCCTAGCTTCTATAAGACGTGAGCTCAGAGAATAAATAGTAACAAAATAAGTGATCGAAAAGTTATATTAAAAAAACATTTACCAACTACAGCGAGCCATTTCAGCCAGAAGAAATTGCAATTTTCAGCTGCAACTTTGAGAGCTTTCTATCTCCTACAAGCAGCTTTTTGCAAACTTCCCTTCCTCTTCTGTTCTCTGCTCTTTTGACAGTTATCTGGAGTACTCTTAGAGGTAAGTGATCCTGAGGAAACATCAAAAACAGAGTGAACTAAGAGATAAAAGTGGAAGCCAAGGAGGAAACACCTGAACACTTCAGAAAAGCGTCATCTGTAACAAACAAATAATTAATTTCCAATTTTCTCTCCCATTTAATTTTAGCTTTAAGAGAAATAGCTGTGAGAAAAAGTTAAATTTATGTAATTTAACAACAACCTGACAAAGCAAAACTGAACTTAGGTCTAGGAGAAATTTTTAGGCCAAACTTGTGATTAATTTGCAAAAGCACTGTTAAACTCTAAGTTGGGGGTGGGGAGAAATTGAGATTAGTTTTCCTCCCACTGCTGACCATATTTCTCAAGATGTTTAAGAAAACTTATTGCGTAAGGGTGGTACTATATAAAGAGCATGAATGCCTGGTTTTACCATTATAATCTGCAGTTGTGTATTCCTCCTATCACCTCCCATTCCTAAATTACAGCATGCCTGAGGGTGACTGTCCTAGGTGATCCCAAGTCTTTTTCTGTGTACATTGTCCATCAAGTTTTCATATACAGAGATCTTTAGCTTCCCTTAAGCTGGGAAGCAGCATTCCATGAGCTATCCTTCAGGAGATTAATACAAGCAGCTTTGCATCAGGTAGAAACACAAGTGCAGCTGTTCTTGGGTGCTGGAAGATTTGTCTTTTGACTAACAAGTACTACAGAACACAGGGGCATAGCCTCAGAATTTGTCTGTAGCTCAAACAGAGCTCAGATTAAGATCAAATTCACAACTGAAGGCTCAGTTTGTGAGATTTGACCATTTTTGACACCATCGGTTTCACTAAACCAATGCAAATTGCATGCACAAAGAAAACTTGCCGTATCTATAACTGCTGTGACATGGATGTTATTAAACAAACTATGGTTTGCAGACCTTGTTACTGGCATGCTGTCAAGTGACCAGATAGATTATACAAATCAAAACGGGCCCTCATGTGATGGGAGAAGCCGTAAGTATGGATTCTGGTGTCATGCCTGTTTCCGACTTCACTCCTTCTGTTGTGCAAGTTTCATCCTAGAACTGCTGACCTTTTTTTGTTGAAGACACTGAACACAGTGATTTACAGCACAGATTTACAGCAAGATCACCTACAGAGGAAGAAGAGTGCCAGACCTTTCAGGCTCCGAACATGGCAGTTTTGAGATGCAGTTTGGAATGCTCCTGTTCTGGATAACAAGAAAAAAAAAATGAAAAGGCTCTGGTTATTTTAGGTTATTACAGGGATAGAAGTATACAGTATTATTAATTTTAAGTTAAAGCTTACTCTGTAAACATCATACATCTGAAAAGACTTTGGACAAAAGCTCTCCACTGTTTCTTTATAGAACAAGCTTTCATTTACTTTAAGAAAATATACACAAACAATAAAAAGATCAGGAGGCACCACTGGCCTACAGTTTCAGTATGACATACAAAGATGGCAATGCATGGATGAATATTCATTAACATTTTGGTACAGACTCATAAAAACATTGAGGTCTGTCCAAATTCTGGTCATCTTGTCAAACAGATCAGAGAGACACAATAGTACTAATACTTCTGAAAAGGAAGATTTGCTTTTATTTTCTATTGAAAAATCCTCTTCTTCCCACCAAAAAATGTGGGTCACAAAGAAGGCATGTCATCAAACTTAAATCTCCTCTGTTCCATTCCCACAGGTTCTCTCATAAAATTTCACACACCTTCTTCATGCTCTCCATGTCCCCTGCAGGCTTGTAGAACTTCTTGAGTGGGCAAGCAGAAAGAACAGCTATGTCAGCACACAAATTGTTTCTGAAGGATGCATTCAGGATTGGCACAGACAATGTTAGTCTGGCATGAGGACACTGGGACTGAACTCTCTCTCTTACTGATCTGCCAACACACCTCTGTTTCTGGCCCTTCCACTGCCATTTGACTGCTTCAGCTAATTTATATTTGGAATAGTATCTAGAGACAAAGACTGTTCTACAAAGAGCAGAAGCAAGTCTGTGATCTTTCCTGGAGCCACCAGCTATCAATATTTCAACAAAGCATAGAGCTAAAATTTTAACAGTATTTTAGTGGTAGTTTATGCTGCAGTGACACTGTCATGCTATAGAAATCCAAGTACATTAGGAAAATGTCCAAATGGCAGATCAAATAGTTTTTGCTCTCTAGTTCCTTCATAGTGAGGACCCAGAAAACAACTCTATGAAAGCACTACACAACAAACAGATTTTCATCCTCTGATGAGCCTTATCAATTCCTATTAGAAAAAAGATCAGGAAGAGCGAGAAATTTAATTTGCTTAGAACAACATGGCCTTGTTTAAACAGGCAGAATGTCATTAACAGAAGCCAGCACATGCCAAATGACCAACTGAGCTGTGCTGAAGAGAGCTAAGGATGGTTGTAGTAAAAACATGAATTCCAATTATCCACATTAAAAGATCTGATTACATGTGCCCTAAAATACCTGCATCATTTAACCACAGCTAAGTGTAATTAAAACTGTATTAAAGAACTACATGCAAATAACTATAGCTCTGGTTCCACTTTTCTTTTTTTTTTTTTTTTTTAGATTCATACAATCCTGTATGCATATATAATTTGAAAGTATTAAGTATCCAAAGGTAACTTCCATAAAGAGGCTATCACATACATCCTTTTTGCGAGGCTCTATCTAGCAGAGGCTAACAGACTATCCATGAGAATTACTCCCACAGCTCCTATTTTTCTGTCCAGGGAAGACTCCTTAGGACAAGGACACTCAGTATTTGTCCTCCGAAAGCTTTCCATGCTCTTAAAATCCCTTCTGTACAAGAACAGGATGGTGCCCTACATGACAAACACACACTAATACTTCGTACGATACAGCAGTACTATTTATGATCACTCCTTGGAAGACTCTCCAGAAAACACATCAAATTCCTCCAGAAAATAAACATGTCATTTGTCATGTGCATTAGAAATGGAATGAGATAATAGGATATAAAAGCTTACACTGGAAAAACCCCAAATGACTCCTGTCATGTGACAAGATTTTTGCTTTCCCTTCCTTCTCCCCACAAATCACACCTCAGTTGCTGCTGTTGGATAGACCAGCTGGATAGCTTCTGACCTAAAAAAGTCAACACAGCCTGTTTTACACAATGCTTGTTTCATTCATTAATGAGGTGCACTCTTTCTGGGAGAACATAATTGTTATTGATGCCATAGGCTCTGAAGTCTATTCCTATGAAAGCTTTGTTCAGAAGGGCAGGGCAGATCAAAGACAATTTTTTCATCAGAGATCCATGAAGAGCAGTAGCTTTTCACAGCACCACCCTCAGCCATAACGCACTTTCTATCCCTGATGGAACAGATTCTTCCTGCCTAAATATCTGAGAACATATCTGCTTGAATAGGCTTAAGGGAGAAAGCTTTAAGTTCGCCAACAGACAAGCAAGTTAACAGGCAGCCACTATCCACATCCAGGATCAGGAATTCAGGTGCTATGAAAGAGGCCAGCCCTAACAGCTGGCAGAAACCATCATTTCTGACTTGTTTTATCAAATCTTTTCAGTTGCTGTGAATGTAATAGATGTCCTGTGAAATGTGGTTCTCTGATATTCATCCAGGTAATGACGATAACCCCTAAAACAAGCAAGGAAAAAAAATTAATGCAACTGAAAGGAACATATGAACTTAGGATCCTGGGGAAACAGGAAGAAAAACTGACTGGGGCAAATCTCACCTCTATTTACTTGTGCAGTGAGCTCAGCAGCTGCTTCAACAGTCCAACACAAAACAATGAGAATCAGAGGGGCTGAGGGCATGGGATTTCTGTGGAAGCCTTAATAAGTGTGAAGAAAAGACATTTGGGTGCATACTGAGTATGCCTGAGGTAGACAGAGCTGCAGTCAGATGAATGAGGAGAGCAGTAAGTTCATTCAGTTGGGAAGAAAAGCTTTATTTTCCTTGGCAACATGTAAAGAAAAAGAGTCTGTGGTCTTGGGTTAAAGTTCCAAGAAGAGTTTCTTCTTCATATTAGAAGCTAAAAATGGGCATCTCAGACTACAGGAAGTAATTTATCTGCCTCTGGTACTTGGTAAAATTCAAGCAGCTTTGCTGGTTTTGAGGGCAGGACAGTCTTTCCCTTTTCTTCCATACCTTTAAATTCCTACCGTGAACTCACATGATGCACTACTGGCATAGATAGGACTATGGATGGACTCAGGAACTGCACTGGCCCTTGTGACAGGTTCTCAACCCCAGGACTCCCCAGCACAGTCCCTGTCAGCCCTCCCTGCAGGACACTTCCTTTTCACACACCTTCAGGAACTTCTTCCACCTGGTCTCCCTGGAGCTGTCTCACTTGTTCTCCATCATCCCCAAAATCCAGTGCCCTGAATTAGCTCTTCCATTCCTCCCCATGAGCACCCATAAGCACAGCATAGACTATTACTTCAAAAGAAAAAGTAATTTACATTCGAATAGAAATATTATACATTAAGTTACTATATTAAAAAAAATATATACACATACATATACAGACATTTGTGTCACTAAATTTTGTACAAACTGCATCAATCTTTATACCACAAAAAGGACTCATTAACACTATTGGTTCCATCCGAGAGACTGCCAGCCTTGAATGAGTGCTCTGAACATGTAATTTTTTACACCTTCTCTATGTTTTGCCAAAAAGTTATTTTTGCATGCACATACACAGCCCTTCTTGTAAAGCAACCAATCACTCTTACAGCCAACCAACGAAGATAACTGGAAAATAATTTGGTCATTTAGAGTACTGTTGAAGCTCAAGATCTCTCAGTTTGCAAAACAAATGCTTGAACATAACAACCACAAGAAAACAAAGCAAGCATCAGAAAAGCATCTATAATTCCAACACAAAGTAATAACCACTTTGTAGCTTTTCAGCAAGCTACATAGCTTCCTCTGAAAAATCAGCCTTGCGTTTTCTATTTGAACTCATTTAACTGCATTGAAAGTGGTAATGTTTACTTCTGATTTTTTTCTTATATGTAACAGTTTTCTCTGTAAAATTTAGGTGGGCATTAGTGGAAAAAAGATGCTAAGTTGAATATGGAGACTGGATACAGGTGATGAGTTCATGTTCCTCCATTAGCAACACGCACAAAACAAATGTAAACACACTCTTTGAAAAAGAAAGGTTACATTAAATCAAAAACCAACACAGTAATAAACTGAAATATGTACTTGTTATAGTTTCAGATTTT
>VWZG01010239.1:0-51055 GCA_013396735.1 Grallaria varia
GGTGTCCGTGGAGAAGAAAAGAGGTGTAGTGAATGAGAATTAGCGAGTGGCATTATTAAGCTGGATTTCATATAAAGACAAAGTTTTAATTAAAATAAATTTCACTTCCCATTGATCTATAATGCATATTTGTGCAATAAAGATGCCTACTGAAATAATATGCCTTTATGAGTTAAATATAGTTTATTCAGATATTTCTGAGTAAGTGTTCATAAAAGGAGGCCTAAATATTTTTTTCACATAGCCACTGGTTAATGTTTCATCCTTATTTTGTACTTGGGTTAGTAATGGTTTCTCTAACTAAACATCTTTTTTTGCAGACTAACTTATAAATATTTGCCAGAAATGTGCTGAGCTATTCTAAGCTAAACACATTCTCTTCCATGAAGGTAGTACTATGTAAGCATGTATTGTTAAGAGGAAGTATATGCTGCTGCTACCTTTTCTTTGCACAGATATTCTCCTCCCTCCTCCCCATCCATTGAGAAATTTGGTCTTCAGCTGGGAAAGAACCTTCCTTCGGGCTATTTGTCTTGTAGTTGTGCTTCTTTCTCTTGCAACTCAACCTTGACAGAGGATCCCAGATACATGTGGAGATAATTTTCCTTGTATCTGATGCATAAGATCCTGAGGTTTTGCTATACTAAACAAGCTGTGATCATAGAATAATAGAATCAACTGGGTTGGAAAATACCTCCAAGATCATCAAGTCCAACCCTTGGTCCAACTCCAGTCAGTTTACTAGATCATGGCACTCAGTGCCACGTCCAAGCTCAGTTTAAAAACCTCCAGGGACGGTGAATCCACCACCTCTCTGGGCAGGCCATTCCAATGCCTGATTACTCTCTCTGTAAAGAATTTCTTTCTAATACCTAACCTAAATTTCCCCTGGCAGAGCTTAAGCCCATGCCCTCTTGTCCTACTGCTGCTGGTTGCCTGGGACAAGAGCCCGACCCCCACTTGGCTACAATCTCCCTTCAGGTAGTTGTAGAGAGTGATGAGGTCACCCCTAAGCCTTCTCCAGACTAAGCAACGCCAGCTCCCTCAGCCTCTCCCCATAGGACTTGTGCTCACGTCCCTTCACCAGCCTTGTTGCTCTTCTCTGGACCTGCTCCAGCACCTCAATATCTTTCCTGAACTGAGGGGCCCAGAACTGAACACAATANGAAGGACCCAGAGCTGGACACAATACTCAAGGTGTGGCCTCACCAACGCAGGGTACAGGTCACTTCCCATATCTTACTGGCCACACTATTCTTGATACAGGCCAGGATGCCTTTGGCCTTCTTGGCCACCTGGGCACACTGCTGGATCATGTGGAGCTCCTGACAACCCAAATCCCCAGGTGCCTTTCTGCCTGGCTGCTCTCCAGGCACTCTGTCCCCAGCCTGTAGTGCTGCAGGGAGTTGTTGTGGCCAAAGTGCAGGACCCAGCATTTGGCCTTGTTGAACTTCATCCCATTGGAATCAGCCCATCTCTCCAGCCTATCCAAGTCCGTTTGCAGAGCCCTCCTGCCCTCCAGCAGGTCGACACTCCCTCCCAACTTGGTGTCATCAGCAAATTTGCTAATGATGCTGCCTGGAACATCTTGACGCATGGTTTCTATTGACTAGCCACAGAAATGAGTCTTGGTCACTTTTCTGTCTCGTGTTTTGCAGCCAAAAGTACCTTACTGGGAGGAGAGGTACTTCTGCTCTCACACGAGTAACTAAAATGCTCAGGGAAGTAAATTTTTAAGATGTCACATATTACATGAAAGTGGTGATGGCAAAATTGGTAAAAGAGTTAGTGACTTCTACTCTGAATGCTGGATTTTCACTGCTTTTGAACAGTGACACTTAAAAGACGGGTCAGAGAGCATGACTGCTTGAATATTCATCCTGCAGTCTTCACAAACCTGAAAGTAATCGAACCCTAGTCTTTGTGAAGGTTTGATGGAGTCAAGCTTTTAAGTAAGACAGCATCAGCAAACCAT
The DNA here is from genome assembly GCA_013396735.1 of Grallaria varia. Taxonomy (NCBI): domain Eukaryota; kingdom Metazoa; phylum Chordata; class Aves; order Passeriformes; family Formicariidae; genus Grallaria; species Grallaria varia. Next base: position 1,976 of record VWZG01010239.1, read on the forward strand.
ATTTGTAAAAGTTCACACTTAGGAATTTGTCACCTTGCATAAAAACTGAGCAGAAGTTATTGACTTCAGCTGAATCATTCAGAAGCAAATTGTGACTTAAAATTTTTTTGCTACTTACTATGCCTTTAGGATTTAAGTCTTTTATATGAAAAATGAGTATTTATTTTTCTGTGCCCTGAACCATGAGATTTGAAAGTGTTCTGTCTGGAGAATTATGGGTTCCATAAAGGCTTACATTCTCTGTATTAAGTTTAAGGGTATGAGGATGCAAGCCAGGTTGTGTCCAGATGCATTCTTGGCACAGGACCTGCCACAAGATTAGGAGAAACAGAATCATAGAATGACTGAGGTGGGAAGAGACTTCTGGAGGTTAGCTGGTCTGAGACACCTGCTCAAGCAGGACCACCCACAGCCAGTTGGCCAGGACCATGTGCAGATGGCTTTTGAATATCTCCAAGGATGGAAACTCCACAACTTTGAGTAACTTGTGTCAGTACTTTGTCATCCTCACAGTGAAAAAGTGTTTCCTGATGTTCAGAGAGATCCTCCTGTATTTTCATTTGCAACCATTGCCTCTTGTACTATCAAAAACACCTCTCTGGGGACTTAGAAGGAGTGAACAAGGACTGATACAACACATAGAATAACTTGATCTATTTCCTTAGTGGGACCTAAGGTTTTGGGGGTTTTTTGGGAAAAGCCTAATTTTGTGCTGTTGCCTACTAAAGTCTCTTGCTAATATTAGCTTTTAATAGACTGCAATACTCTGTTCAGGGAACATCCCATGAAAGTTCCGTGTCTTACTTCCCTCTGCTGACAGCTGTCAAAGAGGTGCTCCTAAGATATGGAATGAAGTGCCAGTGAAGTAACTAGTGTGGGGTAAAGAATACTCATTTCAAATCAGGCACCTCCACAGATTTGTGAAAATATATTGTTGACTTTCAAGTCTTTATTTACTAGGTATCATAATATAGACTTTTCTACCAGACTTGGAATTTAATTTCTTGCTCATTAGGATGCTTTCCTTGAGACAACGTATATTCATCCTGTTTTTCCATGTTGCTCAAGTGTCCATCTAGATGGAATGCCAGTGTAGTGCATTCAAGGGAAATTATTCTGAGTGAAGCTTCAGGATGTTTTTAGAAAGCATTTTTTTTCTTGCAGTGTAGACCAGAGATCTTTAAAAGATCCCAGGAAATACCTCATTGTCTCAAGAAATTTTGTCTTGTATTAATTTATCCTGGTCCTTCTATTGTAAAATGATGCAACCTGGAGAGCTGTAAACCCACCAAAACAGACAAGGAAACTCACCAGGAAATATGGTAGCTTTCTTGTTTTTTTAAATACCCATAAGTACTGATTCAGACTGTGTTCAGCTGAAATAGCTCCAGAACTGACAAAGAACTGTCATGATGTAAAAACATTCTGCTAGGAAACATTTCTCGTGGTACCTACTTATTGAGACAGTTGTTTCCTCGTGAGGTAATGTCTTCAGACACAATTTTAATATTCCAGGTTAAACAACTCTTGTTATCTTTGTTCACTGCTTGAGAGGTTCTGATCTGAATTCCTAAGACAATGAAATTATACTAGAATAACTGCATCAAATTGCATTCAAATAGGAATGTGAAGAGTGTAGTAGCTTGAGATTGCACATGAAAACTGGATTGCTCTTTAACATTCATTTCATTTTCACTGTTTTGAAATCCATCTGTACTGAATCTCTCCTGTGGAGACAGGTTGAACAAAGCTGGCATTTCTCAATTCTACAATTACGAACTTATTCTCTTCTCCAAGAAAAATTATTCTTCAGGATAAAGATGAAGCTGCCTTTCATGCTTACCAATTATTATTCAGTTCCAAGTAAAAGCAATTTAAAGTATTCTTATGTTCTGATTTTCTGAAACAGACCAGGTATGGAAATGCTAGTGTAATCTATAAACTTGAAGAGTAGAATTAGACTTTCACAAGAGAAAGATAAATGGAAAACTGTATTGCTTGTTTAAAAGTTCATGATATCCAGCAAGAGGTTATAGCATTTGAATATAAGAATGAAAATAGAGAGGTTTTTTTTTCAAAAAGATATGGAAGGGAACAACATTTTGAAGATGTGATTTTTCTTTCTAGAAATAGGAGTGTACTGCAGAGAAAAATTAAAAATGGACTATTGTCCTTTCTTCTTGTAAAAACTACTGTTGTATGTAATCATCAAGCTATTGGCATTAAATTCAACAGTGAACTTTGATTTCTCCAAGGCATGGAGAAATCTGGTTCTTGTCCTAGAAAAATTAGCTTTATGGATTGTGTTCTCTCTGTACATGGTTGTACATCCTGTCTCAAAATGTGATATGCTTTCTGAGGTTTGGAGCAGGAGTAAAGTAAGAGCAATGTTGTCTAAATCAGAATTCAGTACCATGTGGGTAGAAGTTGGTACATTGTGCCTAGCTTCAGCAGAAAGCATACTGGAGCTGAAGGCTATTTCCCAGGCTGTATGCAATTCCCAAGTGGCCATGCTAGAGGCTCTTAAACCCTCAGGGTGGTCCTGACCTGTATCCCTGCACCTCGAATGAGGTTAATGATTTCTGACCTGGGGATTCTTGCTTCATGAAACAAAAAAGAAAATGAAGGAGGGTGAAAACAAAATCTTCTGTGGTTGGTTCTGTCGTCCTATGCCCGAGGAAAAGTTGCTCAAGAAAATCCCTATTCAGGCTCAGATCTCCCCACATCCAACGCATCAGGAGGGCTATGATAACTGGCTGCGGTTATCTTTTGTGAGCAGGATTTTCATTACTTTCTGCTTTAAAAGCTCTTCTTCAAAATATATCTGTCCCCTGTTGTGTATGCATGAAACACCTGTAATAAACATTATCTTGGTTTAACAACTGTGCAGTAGGTGTTGTTCTTGAAGACAACATAGTGTATATATCTGGAATATGAACATTTCTGTGCGTGCCCTTTCCTTAATGCAAATATCTTCCTCCTTCATTTCAGGAGTTGGACTTGATTATTGTTATCAGTCCCTTCCAAATCAGGTTTTTCTATGATTATTTTATAAATAAGGAAAAATTATGGAGTTCAGAAAACTCTGTCTCTACAGGCTCAACCACTGAGTATGGCTGTACAGATCTCTAAGATAGATTAGACACAGCATCACTCACTTTATCTTTTTTTATCCTCTGCTGACGAGCTACTCTCTTGAACTGAAACTCTACCTGTGATACCTTTCTGTTTAAAAGCTTCTTTGCAAATTATCATCTCTCTACTCCTACTTCTAGGAATTTTATTTTTTCTGAGTAATTTGTAGAAAAATGTTCAGCCATTTCTAATCTTCCTCCTTACAGTAGCGTATATGGTTCAGCACTGTTAAAAACATTCTGCACTTCAAGCTGCAGCTGCAGCTGCAGCTCAACCTGCATTTCTTATCCCCAAGTACATTTTTTAAAGATTTGCACTCTGTGCACGTTAAGATGTCCCTATGAACATAAAAAAAAAGCAAGACAAACAACCACAGGACCAACTGCAATATACAGAACTGAAAGCAATAAATAAAAATGATGAAGTGGTTAAATTGTTTCTATAAAAGTGAGAGGAAATGTAGTCCTGAAGACTGTAATCATCACTGTCACTATTGCAGCATAATCATTGTTTTGGTTATTGCACAGAATGTAAATCTCAAAGTCAGCAATGCAGGGAGTATGTGTGCTGACCTTAGGAATGTAATATATGTGACATTAACAGTGGCCTATAAGTGGGCTCATTAACAAAATTACTGGGTATGAAATGGATTGTTTGTTCTCTCCTAGGTATAATGTTCAAGTTCTATTAACATTTACTTCGGAGGACAAGACATGACTCAAAAGTTAATTGAGTGTTTAGTAGCCCCTTACATTTGAAGATCTGAAATGATCTTTCCCTCACACTTAATGAGCTAGAGCTTTTTTAATTGGAAAAAATATTTGTTGTAGTGCTCCAGCTGTTAATATTATAAATGCCCAGGGCCTCCTCTAGTTTAATTTGTTATGGTCTCATTTAAAGCTCACCACAATGCATTTTAAATTGTAACATGTTGACCAGGGGGAAATTGATTACCTCTTGCAGAAGATTCTTCAGAAACCGAACAAAAAACCCAAAGAAACTCTGACAAAGCTATAAAGCGGACATTAAGAATTGATTCTTGTTTATGGTAAGGGGCAGATATAATAATTTGGAAAAGGTTATTTATGCTCTACAGAATCCCTCTGAAAAGGGGTCTTCTTGCCACAGAGAACATATCTCTGAGATAATACAGTTGTTATTAGGTTGGAAGGGGCAAGATGAAAAAAAAAGTCAATTTATTTCAGTTATAATTCTAAAACGTGCCCTTGCTTCTGTTGCTCTTGTAAAACAAAAATATTTGCAAAGTTTATTTTTTCATTATCTTAACGTTGCAAATGTGCAATCAGGGTTTAAACCTGAGGTTTGCTAATATATATGTGAAACAGTATTGGGAGGAATTGTTTTTTGCCAGTTCTTCCCATGCATCAGGAAATTATGTAGAAGCACACATCAAATGTTCTCTTGCCTGGGACAGGCACCTACAATTGAAAATTATTTCCCATTTTTGACTCCGCATGAAAAGTAGTGGTATAACTAGAGAAATAGTCAAAGTTGCTAAAACTCTAATTCATCTAAATTTGTGAATTGCGCCTCCTAACTAGAAGCTGAAGAGCAGAATTTCTTAATATCATCAGGGGTTTACTTGATCACAGAGAGCATAAAAATGCATGGCTTTCTCTTAATGTTGTAGTTCAACATGTATGCTTGCAGCACTTGAGAAAACAGCTAAACGTTTAAGACTCTGTATCTTGTTTTATGCCTACAGGTGCTTTCAAAGGAAAGACAATAGCTAGTCATGGTGTACATTTAAGGAGGAGTGACAATGTTACTCTCCTCAGTGGAACCCCCAAGCCAAATAAGTCCCGGACTGCTATAGAAGCATTGATCCTGTAACTGAGATATGGATCAAGGACTACCACTGGTCCCAAAATTGTCACAGCCAAGGAAGGAAAGCAGTTGTCTGTGCATAGACAGAGAAAGCAGGGGGCAAGGCTGCTGCTGGAACAACTTGAGGCTTCAAGGACAAGCAGGTGATACTACTTCCTTATTGCTCCTGTAGCAGAGTGACTGCTATTATTGAGGTAGTACTCGCTGCTACACTGGGAATATAAGGTAACTGTAGGACTGGAATGAGGAAGAGGCATCTGGGAAAGGAACTGCATTTTAAGGTGTGGGCTAATAAGAGTTCGAGTATGTTAAGCTTACAAATTCCCTTCCTAGATGTTCTTAAGAGAGAGACTGGGGACAAGTTTGAGGGTTTGTGAGGAGCATTTCAAAATATGTGAGCTAGAGGTACTGAGGAATAGGAATCAGGGTATGAAAGCTGGAGAAGGGAATACTAGAGTAAAACATGTTCTGCGTTCAAAGAAAGTCTGTCAATGTGTGGAAGGGGCAGCCCAGAGGTGATGTGGACTGGGCAGTCAAGCTTCTCTGAGAAGACTGTGATGACATGGAGGGTAGCCCATTATCTTCAAAAAGTGACTTCAAAAGAGAAGTCTGTAGAATGCAGTTCTGCTACACCAACACCATCTCCTCCAAAGAAAGGTATAAGAACATACTGAGTAAAAGATATCCCATGTGTTTGCTGTTCCTGTCAACAACACAGTAACACTGTGTACCCGTCTGTGGGCCTGATACCATTATAAACTTTCTGACTGAGTTGGTATGTGCAGTGAAGAGTCTGTATAACCACTTTCCTTTTACTGCATTAATCTGGCCTAACATGGAAGTGTTTGAGCAGCAAGCATACGTGCGATTTTGGTGGGTTGAAGTAAGGGTTCAGCACATATTAAATTCAGAAGATCAGATATGTAATTTTAATAAGCAAGACTATTAAATAACAGAGCTTCTGTCTTGCAGGATATGCATTCCCTTTAAAATTATTGTGCTTTATAATGTTTTGCTTTAAGATGTTCTGTTGTGGACTTACCATCATAAGTTGCTTTGGAGGGAGTAGAACTCCAGCCTCCAAGTCTGCTTGAGGCTGATTTCATCAAGTGACACTTCAAACCTCCAGGCAGAAGAAATGACACTATTTTGTAGCCAGCACATTCTCTTGAAATTTACACGACATCCTTCAACAGTCATGCAGTGCTGTCACTTGATTTATAGGAGACTCACATATACCCATCAGAAACAAAATTAGCAATAACACTTAAAGGCATCTGAGTACCAACTTGTATCTTTTTTTATTCTTTTGAGGTGATGGTGGCATAGGTTCAAGTGCCTGTTTTCAGAAAATAATAAATGCATTGAGATACTTGTGCATAATGGAACATAACTTTTCACCCATCATCCTTGACAGAAAGAGTTGTGTTGTCTTTATTGGGTCAGATGTCATCAGCCTAAAGCAAGAGATTTTAATCTGTGTTAGTACGGTTGATTCATTCAGAAGACTCAACATTACAGCAATTCAGTGGGAAGAGACTCAGACAAGTCATGTAATTTATTTTTTTGTTTAATGGAAAAGTAATAACTGTAGGCCAATATACTTCAGCAATGGATGAGCTAACTTCTTACTGAAATAAACTACTTGAGAATAAGGACCTGAGCCTGTTGAGTTGATGCGTCTGCATCCTATTTAGTGTTCCTGAAGGTAAGTACAGCCCCCCAGCAGCTGCATTAAATGTTCTATGTGGCATGATTTGTCAATGCCATGACAATTGCTTAGCTCTTTTGGGATCATCAGATGCAATATATGTACTTTGTCATTGCACAGAATCTGCATTGAAAAGCAAGTTTTGTTATTACAATGCATTGAGCATGTCCTATTTCAGGCAAAAAAAATGATTCTGAACATACTTGTTTCCACTTATAATGTAATTTTACAGCTCCTCTGGTCATATACTGGAAAGTGTCATTAGGAGAAATGGGAAAAAACTGTTCAGTTCTAACCAAATTCTCACATTTCATAACTGCCTGTTTCAAGAATTCAGGGAGGGTTTGTGATACACTGTTGAACTGAAAAAACCCTTGTCTTGACGAGATTGCTTAAGTAAATAATACACTGTAAATGCTTTTGACATAATACTGCTTGGCATTAAAACATAGAGAACTGCAACACAGCAGATACAAACCCAAACTATGTACAGATGCAAAACATAGCAGAAATCATAAATGATATCTAAAATGCAGGTTGACAGAGATAATAGATATATTAGAGTTTCTTTTCAATGCTGTATGTTACTTGGAATTAAGAGTATCCCTTGTTGGTCTCTGAGAATCTGAAATATTAATGAAAACAAATGTGCTACAGGTCCAATGGCAGTAGTGTAAATTCTGCAAATCCCATGGCATACTGACTGGAAAATGTAACCAGAAGAAATTATTATGGTTTTCAAAATGTCACACTGGAGTTTAAAATTTATCATCTGTAAGCGGAGGTACATCAGACCTTTAAAAGTTAGGTGTATTTGGACTGAGAACTTAACAGTTCAGTTACCCAACATTTTGAATATTAAAAGATTATTGCCATCTTTTCTAAGTGTATTCACATGGCAGGCTGTGGTCAGCAAGAGACAACTCTCACCCCAATAAGTCTATTCATCAAATATTTCAAATGTACTGAGACAGAGGATCATAATAATTGTTTCTAACTTCCTGCCTGAACTCCTGAGATATGTGTCAGTCTGTCAAATGACTAAACAAATGCTGCAGTTTGGTTCAGGTTGTCACCACAATATCCAGATCGCAAAGAATTTGTAAAGCCTCTTGGAACAGAGAAAAGTGTTGATATCTCCTTACTTGTGTCACCAAACACTTCTACTTCATGATTCTTCTGTCTGAGCTGAAGCTCCCCTTCAAGGCTGAAGACAAAGAGCATTACTGAGAATTGACTCTGTCATTCATTAAACATGGAAAGGTCCATCATTCTGTCCATTGTATTCACAGGTCTCTGAGCAGAGGTGATATAAACGAAGCTATTCCTGGTTGTATTCTTCTTGCTCACCTCCGGGGCGATGATGGTCATGTACACCAGATGGTGATGTCACTCCTCGGCCGGTCAGTCACACGCCCCGCGGGAGACGGGGGGAGAAGGAAAAAAAATAAAACCCAAGTCCAGAAAAAAGAAAAAAAAATGTAATAATGCTAGCAGTGGTTTCCTGGTGGCAAAAAGCTTCGCATGGATTTGTCTCTGTGAAGGGACGGAGTGGAATCTCTCCCATCGGCAATGTGGACTCTCTCTCCTTGTCCTTTGGTGCTGGCCCGGGGTGGGCAGAGGGGGCCGGGGGCTCCTCCACCAGTTCCCTGGGGTGCCTCAGGAAAACTAGCAGCTCCAAGGCGATGGTGACAACCTGTCCCTCTGAAGCACAGAGCACCTGGGACTGGGATCTGGAGGGAGGGGAGAAGCCAAACCACCAGGAGGTCCCTCTGAGGTGCTTCCTTCCCAAAAACCGCAGCCAAAGGAAAAAAACCTGCCAAAATGAAAAGAACTCTACTCCTCCCCTCCCCCAGCCATCAGGTTGGAATTCGGGTGATCAGCCGGTCCTTTGTCACCTCCTGAACTCTGTGGTCATAGGGAAAGAAAAATTCTGACAAATTCTAAAACTATAACAACATGTATCTTCCACGACTAGAAGACAGCAGCACTGTGAATGTGTTCAGGGTTCTGCACTTTTGAAAAGTCTGGGATTTTTTCTGGCACAAAGTGCTGATAAATAAAAACTAAATAGAGTCATAAGAGCCTAGTTGACTGGCCTTTTCTCAAACTGATATCTGAAGTAAAGCACATGATATGATTAAACTATCTGAGGCATGAATTCCTGTAAAAGATAAGTTGCCAAAACTTTTACGACTCATCAAAACTGTTCCTCTGTTTTCTTAGCATTTTTAAAGATGTAGCTGTAATGATGAGGAATGGAGGTTCTAAAGGCTCACTTTCCTTCAGCATATTCCTCTTGCAGCTTTTTTGAACTGGCAGTAAAATACTCTCCATTAACATCTCACTCTTCATCAGTTCCGTTAATGAACAGACTGTCTACTCGGCCAATAATGATCACTTAAGAATCAATTGATTGTGCTTCATAGTGAAGCATTGTGCTACTCAAATTCTGTCAGCCAAGAGATTTTTGGCAGCTCTAGCCTGAAAAGCTGGATATCTTTGCAGGTCTTTCTTGACAGTTTAGAGTACCTTAGTGAAAAGTAACAAGTTCTTGAGAACTATTTAAATGTCACACCTCTGTACAGGAAGTTAGAAGCCCAATGAAACTGGATGTAGATCTGTCAATTCACCACAAGAAACAGCTTCTCTTAAGGTTTATATTTTGCTGTTAAGGCCCAGCTCAGCTATAGACTACAATATTTCTTAACCTCAAATTAACACAATGGGTTCAAATTCAGCTAAATCTGTGTGCTGACTCATTGGAATACACCTTCTGTACAATTTTAAGAATCTGTTTTATTGATTCTAGTAGAATTAAAGCCAGGTTGTCATGTTTAGTTTTTGTGTATACTTTTACCTTTATATGCACATGATAGGTAGATTTTAAAAAGCTCTTCCAGAATTACTTCACTGACCAAAGATGAATGCATAATAGTCTAACAAATCAGTAAATTTGCACAGTTTTTTTTTTCCTGTAATTACAACCCTCCAATGTCTTCAGCTCAAAAAGAGTTTGGTTTAATACATGAAGTTAACCCATACTGAGAATACCATGTAAAGACTGTTAGAGCAGTGACCTAGCATACCTAACATCAATTAAAGGAACTTAGTGTTGATTCTAGTGAAATCATATTTTTAATGATGAAGGATATGATAACAAGGAAAGTGACAAATCTAGTTAAATGCTCAAGTGGTGCCAATAACACAGAAGGCTGGTGAAAGATGATGAGCAGTGGTGTATAGTGCAAACTAGATTCAACTGTATTGAAGGTTTATTGTTTTCATTAAATACTATTTCTGCAAGAATAGAAGCACTCAGTCCCGTGGTGCCAGAGGAACCAGTGACTTTCAGAATTATTGTGGAGCTTGATGACAAGTAGCACAGGGGTAAGGAAAATACTTTATACTCAAACACCATTCTGAATGCAAAGAGAATTTTCTCCAACCATCTACAACATTTCAGCTCGCTAGTTATCTAACAGATTCAAAAGAATTGTCTAGCTATGGCTTAAACAGGCTGAGCTGCAATACTAAGTATCCCATTCCTCTCAGACTGGATAAGGAGTACATTTGGGAATTTTTCAAGTTCATGAAGAAGATTTTGGTATATCAGGCAGCACAAAACTCTTTCACAATGAATAAAAGTGTAAATCAAGAGTCACAGCACAGTTCTAGAATTGCAATTTTGTCTGGTAAGGTACAAAATCAGAAAGGCTGAGTTACAGGGGAAAGAAATGATGTGCAAATAAGATGAATTTGGCTTTAAAGTCTGGGTGATCAAAGGTAAAAAAATGATGTTGCTTCTCTGTCAGAGCTACATTACCTTGAATAGATGTTCTAGGTGAACCTTCAGTAAATCCTGGTTAGAAAATAGTTTAAACAGTGAAGACAAGACCCAGCCTATAGTTCACCTTTCAGTCTCTGAAAAAGGTGTTACTTCTTGGGTGATTTGTAATGACCTTTTAGTAAACATGAAGATCTAGGAACAAAAGCTGCTTATACTAACCATCAGCTTTGTTATTGTGCATCTTCATTGCAACACAGCAGAGGTGATTCCAACTACTTCTTTTCTTTCTGGCTGTCAAAATTAATCTGCCTGCTGTTGACTAACTGTGGTGATGATTGTGAACTCTCATTGAGACCAACATTTGCTGGTGTTTAGGTCTACCAGCTAAATCCTTTTGTCTGCATTATAGCATACCTGTATACCTGTTCACATGGCAACGTAGGTCAGTTCACAAGAGCTAATTATTTCAGGTTCAGTGATTATAAGGCGTAGTAACTAAGGGCCACAGGTAATTTACTCATCAAATAGGTCAAAAAGCAGGAGGAAAGATTAAAATTAATACATCAGTAACTGAATTGATAAGTTCTTCTGAAGTGTCACCCAGAAGGTACAATTAAATCTATGAAGTGTTAATCTTCTTGTGAGACTTTGCATGTTCTTGCTGCCCCAAAGGCATCACTGGAGCTGCGACAGCTTTCACACAAGTCACTTGCCTAGTGGCTGCTGAGGCTCGGTACAGGCTACCCAAATCTCCAATGGATTTTGTGGCAACAAGCTTGTCAATGAATTTAGAAACTGAAGTGCCCACATTTCCCAGACTGTCTAGCTTAAAATTATCCATTAACTCAGCAAACAGAAATAGAGTCTGCTCTTAAAAAAGGAAGGGTTTTTTGGGGGGGTGGGGTTTGTTTTTCTTTTGTTATTGTAGTTGGAGTTTTTTGGTTTGGTTTGGATTTCTGTGGCAGTTTAAATTAACAGGCCTTGTTTTGAAACCTCTGTGTTTTACGCTGAGATGCACTGCTGGCCATACTCCTAGCCATGAAATGCAAGCCCATAGCTGAAGCAAGCTGGTATTTCCAGCTGCTGCTTCACCCCAGTGTTGCAGAACTACAGCACATTCCAGAAGACAACAAGGCATCCATAGCAGGAGAGGACCCATTGTCTCCATCTTACATCGTCCTGGACGTGCACCCTTGCCTCGTGTCTCTTACAGGGTGGTGAGTACAGGTCTGGCTAACGTGCTGCAAACTGCAGTGCTTGGTGACACCTGAACAGCTTTTTCAAGCCCGTTTTCTTTAAGCCCTTAGTTAAGCATAAAACTATTCCTCCTTTGTCTCAGTCCCTTGGAGCAGTTGTTTAATGCTCTAGCCAGAGTAACAAGGTATGGCTTTACAAATTACACAGTACCATCACATTATTTTTCTCTTGCTGAGCTGCACACTGAGAACTCCCACAGCCGCTCATTCTGCAGGGACCAACAACACTATGGAAGTGACTGCACTATTGGTTGGACTTCCTGAGGCAAGGATGGACCCTCACCTCATGCTTGGATGCTACCATGGTGTGGTGGGTCTGGCTGAGCCAGAATTTGTTTCCCTGTAGGAGCCCTCACAGTGCTGTGCTCTGCATTGGTGTCAATAACGCACCCATATTTTGGCTACCACTGAGCGTAGCACTGTTCAGTCAAGGACAAGATCCTGGGAGGGGACACAAATAGGCCAGCTGACCCACACTGACCAAAGGGGTATTCCATGCCATATGACGTCAACCCAGATATAAAAGAATATATCTGGGGCAAGAAGCAGGGAAGGCAGGCACTCCTTGTCTCCGATGGCTGCCTGCTAACATCTAACACACGGGTAGGTGCCCTGCTGCTCAGAGATGTAGCTGACCATCACTGCACATGGGAAGCAGAGATTAATTGCTGCTTCTGCTTTGCGCGCGCGCACCCTGCTTTTGCTTTTGCTATTTGTATAAATATAAACTGTCTTATCACAACCCGAGATTTGTGCTGGTTCTTTTGTTTCCACCCTTATTCTCTTCCCTGTCGCTGGGAAGGGGAGTGATAGAGCGGCTGGGTGGACACCTGAATACTCACAAGGACCATGATATGCAACTCATCATTCCACTGAAAAATATGCTAACATGGCTCTGGTTCGCTGCTTTGCTTCCCTGCTTTCTTGGAGTAGGGATAAGGGTGCTTTCTCCTCACACTTCAGAGAGAAAGCAGTGAGAGTCAGGGGGAAAATGCCATCCTAATGTCTTTCCATTCTATCCTGGAGAGTGGCAGGAACTCTGCTTTAGCAGATCTGGGCTGCTACTTGAAATTCCCACATGGAAAATGCATGAATTGCTTGTTCCAGAAGAGGTGTCTGTCACATGAAGCTGTGGCTGTGATTTCAAAATCAGGATGGAGGATGTTGTATTTCCTTATCAATAACTTCAACAAATGTTCGTTTTCCTGTACATGTGAGTTGCCTTTTCAAATTAATTGCAGAAAGCACACACATACATGCAAGTAAACAACTGAAAAAAAAAAAAAGAAATCTTTTTCCAACTGCAGGCCAAAGGATTATGTAAATGCTGTGGCAGACTGTTCTACTGCAGTGGAGGAAAAAGGTCAGTAATTACACTTTTGAAATGAAGTGCTGTCAGCCCAAGTTGCAATTTTGCAGCTCTTCCAAAATCTTCAGGTTCAAATTTCCAGGTAGAATTGACCCTTTGACACTCTGAGTCTGCATTTCAGAATGCCTGAACTGCTGGAAAGTAATTTCTCAGTTTCCTGACTGTCTCATTCTTGAACTGGCTGTGAACAAATACTCTCTAATAAAACCTCTGCTTCTAGTATTTGGTATCATCAGGTAGCTCAAAAGGGAAAACAACTAGAGGATGAATATTAAACAGCTACTACTTAGCAGGGAGATATTGAGAAGTACTCCAAGATAAGAGTCTATCAATTTTATATTTCACTGTAAGAAAAATAAGCCTGATTGACTATCTTTCTTGTTGCTTTTCTCCAGAAAGTTTTGAGGAGCTCTTAAAAGACTGATTTTTCAAGCCTAGTGATCAGAAAGTCAAGCATCACTTTCCATAGCAAATAGGTAGAAAACTGATGAATTGTCATCTCTAATGTTCCAGAAAGTTTTCTTTGGAAAACTTCATCTATTTGTTCCCATGGCTCTTTTTTTTTTTTTTTTTTNTTTTTTTAAAGAATCTGCTAAATGCCCCTCTGGAGATTCTCATTCTGCAGCTGAGTTCCTATAAGGTGTTGGAAAATTTCTTCAACTATAAGGTTTTTGTGAATATTCACTAACAGCATGTTCCTCGTATTCTACATGACAAAACTGATCGAACTACATTAATGCTAACCTAAGATTCTCCAGAACTAAGAAGCTTTTGAGGAAACCCAAAAAACATATTTTGCATAATGCAAATGTTCATAACAGTACTTCAAGTGTAGTTCTTTAGTTGAAAGACATAGACTCCACCTAAAAAGGCTATTAAATAAATAAAATATGCAAATAATGCAAAATATCAGATTTTTCACTGACAGGGATAAAACATCTCCCATGCTTTTAATAAACATTCCAGTTATTTCTGGATGTTTTACATCAATATTGATGGATTCTCAAGGATAGACCACACAGAATATCCTGTTTTCAATAGCAAANATCTGTTGGAGCTGTTTCTTAAAGGTCCATTGCGTATTGAAAGTTGATTTTACAAGTAGCATTAATGGATGCTTTTAATACTTCAGTCTGGGTAAGAAAAATGGATCTCCTCAATGTGATTACCAGAGTTCACTAAAGTTATTTTTGTAATTTACAGACTCATAGAATAGTTTTGTTGATACATTCCTTCAGCTTTTAAAACTTTAGACATAATTAGGATCCCTGCACTACCACAATGACACCGTATATGAAATAATTCTAGAAATTTTAACTTCTATTACTGCTAAGCCTCCATGTTTCTTGACACTTCTGGCACTTTGCTGGTCAGAAATGTGTTAAATTGCATGTTTCTCTCCTTGTTCTATCCACTTTTGTATATTACATCAAAAGGTTCTGGGAACTACAATGTCTTCTCTTGGGCCTGAAATGTATTTTGGAGTGCTGGTGCTGGAGGAAAGGTTGAGAAGGAGGAAAGAGGGAAGCAAGAGGAGAGAAATTAAATATATTTTTGTCCTTAATGGAAATCGTATTGACTTTACAAGGATAATTTTGCTTTCATTTATTAAGCGCTTTTATACAGTTGACACAGATTTACTTACAGTAAATCGATATACCCTTTTTTTATCATAAGCATACAATTTTCAGCAACCAAATAAATGAAAGGGCAGGGACAAGAATTAGTCAAAGCTTTAAAAATGAAAAGAGAATGTGTGTGATGCCTTTTTGTCCAGTTTTAGGTAGTTATTGTTTGATATGGTTATTATAATTCTAAATTGAAGAGGGAAATTCAATTACTTCTACCAAAGACCATGACAATCCACTACTAATATCATTGTACCGAAAACCTAAAAAATTGCTGTTCGGCATAGCTGTTAAATATGTCTGAAAATGGTTACCTTTGTAATTGCAATGCTTGATCTCAGATTATCCAAGAAGGCAATATATGGCTAACTGAAATTAAGGGATTAGAGAGGACTGATTCTTTAAATAAATGGACTTGAGATTTTACTAGTATTTTGTATGGTTACTTGTAGGAATTCTGCCGACTGTACAGTCCCAGTTAACATTATGTAGCAACTACTGTTCATAGAATAAATTAATATGATATGTATAGCTAATGTGTAGTTATTTTACAGCCTTTTTTCAATGACACTGAAACATGAAAATCAAGAGAAAGTTCATTTGGAGATAAAAACACAGGTCCCATTTACTAAAATTTTGGGAAAACAATGTCCCATATCTTTTATTACCAGCAATTAACCTTTATTGGTTTGGATATAACAGATTTTTTTAAAGATACAGATGCTTCTGTCGGCCATGGTGAAATAGTCTTCTTCCCTCATTTTAAGTCCTTTTTCAGTTACATTGTAAAAAGAAAGGATTAAGCTACTGTATCAATTTTAAAGGATTGCAAATACCCATTTCTAACTGTTTTAAACTGAAATTAGCTCAGTAACAGTATCTATTTTTTTCCCATATGCTGAATCAGGAATAAAAAATTTCTTTTTTAATGCAATTCGTTTATCACATAAATCTAAGCTGAACCTACATGTTATTACAAGTCTTGCATTTCAGTGTGATTCTTTTAATTGTTTTCACTCATCAAAATGGATCTTTAATAAACTTCTGTATCATACAGAAGGCTGTCACATCTGTTTAAATTGTTCACATACAAAGCATCTTCAGTAACAAACATTGTAGTGAAAAATGGCTTCAGGCTGGATATGTCAACATTTTAATATAAGCAAAGACCTTTAAAGGACTCCACAATTCCACTTGTCCTAACCACAGGAGCAGAGAAACTGACTCCTTTAAGATGCTGGCAGAGAATAATGCACATGAACAGCAGCATGAATGGCAATAACTTATTTGGCAGCTGACTCCAGTCACTGTCAATGGAATGGTGGACATGATAGAGCATTAGCAATTTTCATCTGTTTTTATATCCAATGTTTCACTCACAATCTCTGTTTGGGGAGGGAAGATGTGCTGGAAATTTTCGAGTATTTGCTATTTGGCTTGCTACACATGCAACTATCTGATTTACACTCAGATTGCCTGCAAACAGAAATGGTCATTTAAGTGAATGTCTCATCAGTTTGCAAATGTGACCCTACACTATGAATTTACTGTAGATTAATGTCACAATGATGTAATGGAAAATGTTCATGGAGCCCAAAGCTTAGCTTTTCAGGCTAAGACAAAATAGAGGCTATTCATGTTTTGATGGTAGTCTTTTCAACCAAAACAGGCAAGCAGTTTTCCCTCTTACACTTAATATATAAGAAGTGATAAGATTTATGTAACATTAGGAACTTTTAAGTTGAGTAACACAAATCAGATTGTCCATGCATATCAATTCATCTTTATTTATACTTCCTAAAACAAACTGGTCATATCCTACTTTCATAGGGACCACAGGCTTGTTATGACCTTGTTTGGAATAGGACAAAGGGAGTGGCAGTGAAAAAAATCTGGTTGCAGTTCCTCTCTGAAGCTTATTCTGGACTCCATCTACAGTAAGGCAAGAAGGAAAAAGCCTTTTTTATTTTTGGGGGGTTTTGGGGTTTTTTTAAAGAATCTGCTAAATGCCCCTCTGGAGATTCTCATTCTGCAGCTGAGTTCCTATAAGGTGTTGGAAAATTTCTTCAACTATAAGGTTTTTGTGAATATTCACTAACAGCATGTTCCTCGTATTCTACATGACAAAACTGATCGAACTACATTAATGCTAACCTAAGATTCTCCAGAACTAAGAAGCTTTTGAGGAAACCCAAAAAACATATTTTGCATAATGCAAATGTTCATAACAGTACTTCAAGTGTAGTTCTTTAGTTGAAAGACATAGACTCCACCTAAAAAGGCTATTAAATAAATAAAATATGCAAATAATGCAAAATATCAGATTTTTCACTGACAGGGATAAAACATCTCCCATGCTTTTAATAAACATTCCAGTTATTTCTGGATGTTTTACATCAATATTGATGGATTCTCAAGGATAGACCACACAGAATATCCTGTTTTCAATAGCAAAATCCTATAGTTCACTTATTATAAAAGCTATTCAACAAAGAATTTGTGGATGTCATCCCAGTACAGAGGAACAACCCTGATGTGAACAACAAGGTGTTGGCTGAAATTTTCCACAAATACTGATATCTGAAGGTGCTTTAACATCTGACTGTGCACAGCACTGATGACACCGAGAGTTTCTTTTTTCAGGATGTTATCCACGTACTCAACTGGTGCCTCTCCCCTGGAATACTTATTAAATTTCTGTGGTGCATCAGCTATGAAGTATGAATTATCTTTATTTCCTAGAGTATTTGCTTTTGACTCTATATTCATTAGAATTTTATTTTTTTTTTAATACTAGTCTCTTTTGTACAGCAGTCCTTTTTAAAATGCTACTTGAAACAGAAGATAATTGGAAATAGATCAGGAAGTAAAAGTAAGATAAAGACTGCCAAATATTTCTGTTATGTACTGCTATGATCTCAGTTAAGACTCGGTGCAGAATATTAGCAAGTGAAAAGCGGAACTTCTGAGATTAACTTCACCACTGCAGTAGCTGTGTGTATGTTACCATGGAAGCACATTTGATAGAGAAAATGCAGCAGCAGAGGGAATTAACTCCTCAGTATAGCTGAAAATAACTTTTACAATGCTGATCTTCTTCTATGAAACTCTTTTCAAGACTATAAATCCAGACCAATAACTGTTTCATGATTAGCCCCAGCAGTCAGGGCAATAATCCACCAGCTGTCTATAGAATTGAGTTCATTCTATAAAATGGATCTCAGACAAAAGGTTCACATTTAAGCCAGATAGGAAAAACCACTCTAGCAGAAAAATGCAATGCCAAATCGCATAGAGAAAACAGCATGAAATGACAATTTAATTGGCAAAGTATTCAGGGAGGGTGTGGGTGGACAACAGACGTGCAAGAGAGAAATGAAAGGTACTTTTGTCATTTGATTCTGTCTCTTCTTGATTTCAGTCAGCTTTGATCTTGGAATACTTCATATATATAGTTCAGTATATTCAGCGGTGTCTTAATATTCTGGGGACCTAATATTCAAGATAAATTGAAGTTAACCTGAAAATTAACAGACTATCATATAGCTAAAGGTGCAGAAGTATATTTGGGATATTTTCTTCAAAAATATAGCAAGAGCTAGGCTTCTGGATTCTTTAAGTCCACTGCCAGTCTGAGGGAACTTAAATAGCTAAGACACACTTAAATTACTACTCCATAAAAGTGTTGCTGAAAAAGGCAGTTTTGATTCGTGCTGATGTACCACATTTATCACCTGTAATTGACAAAATTTACTCAATATTCACTTAACTTTTGGAGGTTCTGAGTTTATCTCCTTTAACATTGCTATCTTAGCTCGTAAACCTGACCACTGCTAACCTCTCATCATATAACCCATTATATGAGCAGTTAGTCATGGGGCTTTAAAATGACCCTTACTTATTGGAAACTATTTACTCTTAAAAAGTGTTCTCCAATACAGTCCTGTTGTTTGGAAGGTGCAAAGGAAGTCCATCTGTGATTCATTATGTGTATTAATCTACAGAATGTATTGAAAATATTTTATGTCTATTTACTGTTTCAGTGTTGATTTGGCTTCCTGTATTCTCCACTTTGTCCCCAGCTTCTGGTGTGGTGAGTGAATTCCCTTTGTCTTCAGTGAGATGAACATGATGACTGTATGTCAGGGCTGAAATCCAACTAAAAGCTGAAGATTTTGTGGGAAAGGATAGAAATGTAATACTTAATTTCCTTCAAATAACTCAGAGCATATGTAGTATCATCCTGTGCTAATGGAGACAGAGCTAAGTTCCCCAGTAAATCCATTTAAAGATCCTATAAAAATAAAAAAAAAGTGACCTTTTTTTTTTGTCCTGTCTATAACTTATATTGCAATGTATTTTCTTGCCTGATCTTGAAAAAAAAGCCAGGGCTTTAATCACTACAATGAATTGCTTAATCACTCTAATAGCAACATCAAGAGGAACCAAGCCAGGCAGCCTATTGGCAAAGACAAACTGATCACAAGCCAAAACTTAAACAAACTGAAACACAGAATAAAAAATAAAAAAAAAAAAAAAAAGATACATTTCTTTCCCTACCTGTAATGAACATGAATGTGAACAGCTGACAAAGTTTTGAGATGTTTGACAATACAATGAATATCTTTCTACCTTAGTTTTTCTCTCTGTTCTGATATTTCATTCCATTCACACCAAGTCTGTCACTAAAACTGAGCTGGGTATCCTTGTGGCTCACCCTGTGTCTGCTCCCTGGGAATTGAAAATGAACTTTCTAGCTGTTGGCTGATGCTGGCATAGCTTAATCAAATCTCAGGTCACAAACTGAGTACTGGAGGTCATCTAGATCAACCTCCTGCTCAAAACCAGGGCTACTGCTGAGTCTGGGTCAGCTGTGGCTATGTTTAGCCGGATTTTCCAGACCTTGGACAAAGGAGGAGCCACAGTATCTGCATAACCTCTACTTGTGCTACACTACTCTATTAGTGAAAAAGTTTTTCAAATTTCACAGATTTCGCAGAATATTCTGAGTTGGAAGGGACCCAAAGGGATCATCTAGTCTAACTCTTTAGTGAATGCCCTATACAGGGATCAAATTCACAATCTTAATAGCATCATGCTCCAACCAACTGAGCTAATCTCAGGGTCTGAGCCTCTGAAGCAACAATTTGTGACCACTGCTTTATAATGTACCATTTTGCGCTGCCAGGAGGCATTTGGCCCCATAATCTTGGTATGACTCTTTAAATAACTGTACATGCTCCTTGCTTCCCTATCAACAAATTTGACCAGTCCAGCTCCCTCCATCTGTCCTCTACAGGGCACCTGCCCATAGCCTCTCTCTATTATAATTGTTCTCTGCAAGACCTTTTCTGATTTTTCCACATCCCTCTCCAAGAGGGAGGCACAGGACTGGTTGCAGTATGCCAGGGCAATCTCACTGCTGCTGAGCAGAGTGGGGATGAAAGCTTTCCTAAACCTGCTAGTCATCTTTCTCTTAGTAGAGGCTGGTGTTTGGTTTACATAATACATATGCAATGAGTGCTTAATGTAAGAAATTGTAGATTGAATAGATTCAGAAATAATTGGGTATGGATAACAAGAAAAGAACTATAAGCAGATAAGCGAACTATAACTGGGATAATAGTTTGAGGACAAGGGATGGATTTGGCAGGAGTTTCAGCTAGATGGAGTAAGAGTGGGATCTGTGCCTAGAAGGCTACAGAGATAGGGAAGGTATGAAATAAAAGTGAGGAGACCGAGGAATTCACTGAGATAGGTTATTAATGCTCTTTTGATCAAAATTTCCACAGGGCAAATACTTAATTTCAATGACTTTTGTTCAAATCATGGAAGTATAAACTAAAAAACTAGATTAGCCAAAGCATTCTTATAGTGACAAGTCAATACAAGAGGTTCAGGGATTTTTTCCTGAAGACAAATCACTGGAATAAATGCCTTTAATATTTTGCTATTCTGTAAGGCCAGCAACTACATGATAAACTGGTTTTAAGTAGGGTTCCATTTTGATGTCTTCTATTCCTGCACTCTCCTGTGAAGTGGATTGGAACAAGGGCAGGGAGAGACCACTCACCAATTACCATCATGGGCAAAACAGACTCAAATCGGGGAAATTAATTTATTACCACACAAATCAGAGTAGGGCAGTGAGAAATAAAATTCAAATTTTAAAACACCTTCCCCTCAACCCCTCTCTTCTTCCTGAACTCTACTGCACTTACAATTTTCTCTATCTTCTCCTCCCGAGAAGCACAAGGGGATGTGTAATGGGGGATGCCATCAATTCATCACGTGTTACTTCTGCTGTTCCTTTCTCATGAGGGGGAAGACTCCTCACAATCTTCCCCTGCTCTAGCTTTGGGTCCTCCATGGAGTGCAGGTGGATTTCTGCTCTACTGCGGACCTCCTTAGGCTGCAGGGGAACATCTCCTTCACCATGGTCTTCACCATGGGCTGCAGGGCAATCTCTGCTCTGTTGCCTGAAGCAACTACTCCTGTTCCTCCTTCCCTGACCTGGTTGTCTGCAGAGTTGTTTCTTTCACGTATTCTCACTCCTTTCTCTGGCTGCAGTTTTTGTGTTTTAGTTTTCTCCTTCTTAAACACATTATCCCAGAGGCACTACCATAGTTGCTGATGGACTTGGTGTTGGCCAGTGATGCATCCATCTTGGAGCCAGCTGGCACTGGCATCAGACATGGGGAAATCTTCTGGCAGCTTTTCACAGAAGTCACCCCTGCTGTCTCTTCGTCCCGCCCCTCCCCCACCCCCCACCATCACAAACTTTTCCATGCATCTCAATATAATGCAAAATTAACAAAATATATAAAAATATCTGCTTCCCCTCTCTTTTTTCTCTTTTCAATTTCTATGTAGCCAAAGATGACATGAGCAGTGCACAGACTAATACAAGTCTGGAGAAGGATGCAAGTTTGAACCGTTGAGGTGTGGATGAGGGATGATTTGTTATCTGTAGTTCCTGTTTAGCATTATGCTTAGGGTTTGTGTTGGGCAGAAATTCCACTCAAGCCAGTGGGAGACACAGGTTTTGGTAAAATTTGTGTTTTCTATTTAACTGCACTGAAGGGTCAAGGGTTCTTCTATTAGAAAAGTGTAGCAGATGTTTTCTGCATTATATTTCCCCATGCACCTATAGTCTCTTAACAGATCCATATTTACAGAACTAACCATCCCATAGGAGATAAACATTCAAAGTAGTCCTTGACATCATCAATAGCCTGATCTAAATGAATGCTGGAAGCAGTAAGGGAGTTGCTAACTCGAAGTGTTTGCACTTTTGCTGAGCTGTTTTTGTTGTTATTGTACTATTTTTTCACCCACCTAAAGCCTCCTGAATATTAATCAAGTGCTTTTGCATGACAAATCTGTGTTGAGCTGTTTGAGCTGGGTATACAGAACATGATTAATCTTCATTAACCTTTAGCCAAGAGTTGTAGCTAATAATGATTGTGGCATTGAGACTATTAATTCATGTTTACAAAATGTGAACCAAATAGCTAGATTTTTTCTATGAAATCTCATACTTTGGAGCCAAAGAGTTATCTGATACTGACAACAGCTCAAGTCACTCATGTAGAGACACTTTTATTTTGTTTCCTCTTATTGACTTATTTTTCCTTTGGTACTACCTAAATCTTGTCTGCATACGCAAAATGCCACCTAAATAAAAAAAAAGGTAGTTGAAAACTCATGCATAAAGGCTAAGACAAGAAAACAAAATCTTTGAAAAAGATTTCTCAGGAGAAGTGAGACAGAAAATAGTAGACAAGGCATCAGCTTCATCCCCACTTGTTTATGGAATAGCCACTGCTTCCACAAATTATGAAGCAAGATTTGAGTGAAGTCAATGAAATTAGAGCCTTAGAGGGCTCCTTCCCCTCCAAGATGTCAGTGTAGGGTACCATGTGATAGGAGCATGAAAATGAAGAATATTCAGTGACAATGACCTTTCTGCTGGAACAGAAGACCGGGTGATTTTTAATATTAATATTAACACAGTATCCACTTAAATTAGCCAGTGTCTTTGAGTTGTTGTATAAAGTAAAACAAAGCGTTTATCTGAGTCAGAACATATAAAGTTCAGTAGTTCTTTTTTAATAGAAGAACAATCATCCTCATGGCTAGGCTTCGCAAACGAAGATTTGGGAAGGGTTCTACCCACACTTGCTGCAAGCGCGCTGATGGCTAAAAAGGCCAATGCGAGATAGGCAAGTCTGGTTGCAAAAGGCACAGCAGAAAGTCTCCATAGGTAGTGTTGGTGAGGCACAGTTCTTTCTGCATTGTCTTTTCTCCTCAAGACTGATTCTGTGTCTGTTCTCAAAGGAATCAGCAACATTATGGATGGTGTGTCTCCATGCCTCCTGACTGGAGGCCAGAATGGACCACTGATGGTAGTCAATGTGACCAAGGCTGAGGTATTGTTTCAGGGAGTCCTTGTATCTCCTCTTTGGGGCTCCTCTCTTGCAGCAGCTGGAGGCAAGTTCACCCTGGAGCACAATCTTAGGGAGGCGATGATCCTCCATCCTGGAGATGTGCCCAGCGCAGCTGTGTTCTCAGCAGCATGGCCTCAGTACTGGTGACTGCTGCCTGTTCAAGGACAGACACATTGGTCACATAATCAGTCCAGTGGATGTTCAGGATAGTGCAGAGGCAGCGCTGATGGAAGCGTTCGAGGAGACGCAGGTGGCGGAGGTAGATAACCAAGGATTCAGACCCATATAAAAGAGTAGAAAGTACAATGGCTTTATAGAGACTGATCTTCGGAGTTTTCTTTGGGTGTTTATTGCCCCAGACTCTTTTATAGAGTCCTCCAAAGACACTGTATGCCTTTGCTAACTTGTTGTCTATCTTTTTGTCAGTCTTACCATCTGAGGAAATTATGCTTCCCAGATAAGTGAACTGCTGGACTGACTTGAGTTCTGATTCACCTGTGGTGATGTGGCGGTGATGGAAGGCTTCCTGAGGTGCACATTGGAAGAGAACTTCTGTCTTCTTCAAGCTGACTTCCAGCCCAAAAAGCTCAGCAGCCTCTGCAAAGCAGGATGTTCAGCGCTGCAGAGCTGCTTCTGTGTGAGCAATGAGGGCCACATCATCAGCAAAAAGAAGCTCCCAGACAAGGTGATTGAGGGACTTGGTGTGGGCCTTCAGTCTCCTGAGGTTGAACAGGCTTCCATCAGTACGGTATCGGATGTAGATGCCATTTTCTTCATCAAGGTCTGCCGTGGCCCTTTGGAGCATCATACTGAAGAATATTGTGAACAGAGTTGGTGCGAGAACGCAACCTTGCTTTACGCCATTGGTTATTGGAAAGGGCTCAGAGAGTGCATCGCCATATCTGACTTGACCGCTCTGATCTTCATGCAGCAGGTTGACCATTTTGAGGAACTTGGGGGGACATCCGAATCATTCCAAGATCTGCCACAGGCCTTTTCTGCTCACAGTGTCAAAAGCTTTGGTGAGGTCAACGAAAGTTACATCGAGTCCTTTGTTCTGTTCCCTGCACTTCTCTTGCAGTTGTCTGAGAACNGTTTGGAGTTAGAGTTGTCCTTCTCCTAGGATGGTTGCCAGGAGGCTGGCGAGCCCATCCTGCCCTTGGACACACTTTGTCTGACCCTTCAGCTGAGACCTGACTAGCATGGGAGACCCTAGCAGAGGCACAACCACCGCCAGCATAGCTCACAACCTCATAAGGGCATGCAAGCTTCTCCCCCGCAACAAGGGGGTGTCCGTGGAGAAGAGAAGAGCAATTCAAGTGGATAGAAATGTATCATTACAGCAAATGAAGCAAGTGTAAGACTAACAATGAATACACAGGACAGGATCAGCATGTGGGTGTCAGGCAAATGGCACAGACTGATTGTACTTTGTAATGAGTTGTAATTCAACAGAAGCTTTCTGCAACTGAAACAGCACTTAGTCTTTTACAGTCTCATATTCTCCTGTTTTCCAGTTATGGATGGTAGTGTTCCAGGATAGGAGTTCATCTGTACTTCTGAAAGTATTACATTTTGCATGCAGAGGCATGGAAATTCTTGTCTGAGTGCTGCTGACAAACCATGCAACATATCTAATACTGTAAATGTAGTATAGAGTCCAAATTGATTTAGTGCTTCCCATTTTCAGGAGTTTGTGTTAACTGAATTACTTTGAAAGGGAAACTCCTTTTTGCCTTGATACAGCCTGCTGATGACGTACGGGGCAAAGAAGCAAAGCCTATTAAAAATCATTAAAAAGAACAGACTTGATGAGGGACATATTGCTTCTGTGACCTGATGGGAATTCATTGTGTGGGAAGATGTTTGGGAACAAGCAGTAGAAAATGTGTTCTTAAATGAGAAATCAGGAATTTGCCTAGTGGAGCAGGTGGCCAACTGGTTATTAATTGGCTCTTAATCTTTGAAACTCCTGTCACTTGAGAACAATTTTCCATACATGAAATCACCCTTCTACATAGCCTTTCAAGGCAGAAGTTAAACTCTTCACTCCTCACTATTGTAGTGAACGCTACAAGTTTCTGTCTTGGTTTCAACTGAGGTGGAGCTAATTTTCTTCTTAGTAGCTGGTACAGGGCTGTGACTTGGACTTAGGATGACAATAGTGTCAATAACACACTGATGTTTTGGCTAGTGCTAAATAGAGTTTACCCTAAGTCAAGGACTTTTCAGTTTCCCACTCTCTGCTGGTGAGGAGCTGCACAGGAAGCTGGGAGGGAGCAAGGCCAAGACAGCTGACCCAAACTAGCCAAAGGGCTATTCCATACCATAGAATGTCATGCCCAGTTCATAAACTGGAGTGGTTGTCCAGAAGGTTTACTGATTGCTGCTCAGGCCCAGGCTGGGTATTGGTCAGTGGGTGGTGAGCAATTGTATTGTTCATCACTTGTTTCTCTTGGGCTTTATTTCTCTCTCCTTTTCATTAAAATGATTATCATTTACAGCAGTATTAGTATTAGTAGTATTTTATTTTAATTATTAAACTATTCTTATCTCAACCCACAAAGTTTACCTCGGTCCTTTGAGTGAGAAAACTTGGTGAGCAGCTGGTAGTACACTAGAGCTGAAGATGTCTTCACTACCACATCCTTGCCAAGAAGATGTATCTATGCTCTTATCCTCAAACTGACGGAAAGTGGCTTCTCAACTGCTGCCTAACCCAGAGCACCCAAAGCCAGCTGGATGAGAGTGTTCTTCCCATACAAAAGTCCTTGCAAGCGTGTCCAGAGCTGTTCTGCTGAGAGCCACATGATGCTTTCAGGATTTAGACCTAGGGGTACAGGTCGTAGGTTTTCCCTCTGCATCTCCCCTCAGAGTCCCTGTCTGGTTATTACTTTTACTATGCCTAAGATATCAACTAGAGCACACAGCTCATAAAATGGAGCTGTGGCCTATTCCTTTTCAAATCACAGGCACTGATACCTTTACTAAGCATAACATGGACACTAGAGCATCAGGTCATGGGGTTGAAACTTACCTGTATCCCAGTGGGGATTCTTCATTCCTGACCCTCCAAAAAGTGATATATGAAGGGTGTGTAACTGTGTCATCTTGTATTAAATAACTTTGAGTATGAAAACAATGTTTCTCTTTTTCTTTTCAAGCCTGACAGCATTTAAGAGGCATTTGGACAATACTCTAAGACACATGGTGTGACTTTTAGGAATGGTCCTGTGCAGGTCCAGAAGTTGAACTCCATGATCCTTGTGGGTCCCTTCCAACTCAGCGTATTCTGTGATTCTGGGTCTGTATCACCAAAGAAGTTGTGTGAAGTAATCTTCTGTACAAACACCTTGCAAGCAGAGTTTGTAATGTATCACCTACTGGTTCACAGCAAAAATAATTACTTTCATTTAAGCTTCTTTTCACAATAGAGATGTAACAGTACTCCAATATACCTTCTGAAAGAAACATGCCGAGAAATTTTGGTTTTTTCAAGGGAGAGACTCATGTGCTACTTTGTTTTGAATATCTAATAAAAATAGTCCTTTCCCACCTTATTCTATTTTAATATCTCTCAAATAATTTGTAGTATTTTGAATTCTGCCACTGATTTCCAGCCAAGTTTCATAATAAAATTCAATTCAGAATGAGATATTTCTCCAGATAAGTAGTAGGAAGTGAAAACATCTGCTTCGTTGCACTAGTACTGCATTCTCTTATAGGTATAATTACTATGTTTAGAAGTTCTTCAGTGAGATGAGAAGTCTAAAGGGAGTAATTTCCATTCCTAATAATTTTCAACTCTCTGCAGAACTCTGTGCAGTTTTTCAGCTGACTCAGTAACACAGAAACTATCAATAGAGCTACCTCAGTGAAGACAAAACATGACAAACCTATACTGAACAGAAGTCAGTCAGGTGTGTGGAAACTTTGTGCATACATACTTGGGAGTTTCTGCATAATTAACACCAACTGTCTTTCATTCTTTAACATAAAATTTACAGAACTAAAGCACAAAATTTTTTTTGTTAATATTCATAATGCACTGTTTTCAGCTGCTGTATACAAAGGAACACTTACATTAGCCTTCTTCAGCTTTTTAGAAAATGTTCTTAACTCTTCAGGTAGTAAACAAGATTATTTTGTTTACACTCCAATGGACGAGTTATTGCTTTTTGATGCATGGCCAATTTACAGCGGATAAACAAACATAATAGCTCCCCATTGGTGTAAATGTTGAGTGCATTGCTATAACAATAACCCAAAATTAAAGAATCACTAGTTCCCCCCACTGGCATCTCTTAAACTCCTCTTAAACTTCCTCTCCAAACTGTTTTGGAGAGGAAGGAGATGGATTTCATTGGTTTTATTCAGCAGCAGGCTATTAGCCCCTTTGATAAGATCTAAGATGGGCTTGGGCACATTAGTGCTTCCAGACTTCAAACTAAGACACCTACAAAAACAATCAAGAGGCCTGTGGCAGCTGGGCCACCACCTTATCCAAGAGAAACCTAAGGCCTGTTAAAGCCTGTGTTTTCTGTATGCCTAAATAGATGAAGATTTGCAGCCCTACAGAAATGGATATAGCTTCCCCACTGGATGATGGAGCAGCTCTGGGTCACAGAGTTATTTATGCAATGACATTGATGCAAATCCACTTATTTCCCAAGCCTACCACAGTGCCCCTCCTGCTTCTGAGGATGCCCCAAAGGTATTGTGCAGAGATACTGTGCTGTGCAGAGTTGACCACCACTGTCTAGAGAGCTCATCTGTTTGGTTCACTGGAAAAACTTAATATCTGCGGTGGTTTGACTGTGCTCCTCAAGACAATTTTCTCAGGTTAGCATAATTCCTTAGTGTGATATTTGGAGATATCCATCAAAATGAGACTTGGAAAACACAAACATTTGCTGATTAATCAATAATGTCTTTTACGTCACTTTTTTAAAAATGCCTATCAACAAGGTATTTGTAAGAACACGCCTAATTTAGAAAGGAGAAAGAGAGGGATCAAGATTGTTAATTTAGAAAGAAATAAGACCACTCTAGCTCGGAATTATTATTTAAAATTAGTAGTTCTGATTGATTTGTGTCATATCTCTGCTCTTGTATCAGGAACACAGTTGTCATGTTCTTCAACAAGTCATGTTAGTTGAAGTCACTCTCTTCCACTATCCATGACTTCGAGGTGAAATCTAAATCAATAGAGGTAATAGCTGGACAAGAAGTTTCTAAGTGTTTCCATCCTCATTAAAGAAAAGAGGACATAAAATTCCATGCAAAAGCTTTTTAAAAAGCATCTGATGAATTGCATTCAAAACTGAACATCAGATTCTGAAAGAAATATATTCTTGCAGTTTCAATTTAGTGCAGAAGCACTGATTCCAAAAGTGTGACAGCAGCAGGAGAGCAGAAATCCTTATTTGGCTAAACCTTGGAGAATAGCAAACTGCTAAATACAAGACTGATAAGAGTTAAACTAATTGTTGCAAGCATGTGTCTGCAGTTGATTTGTAAAGAGACTGGCAGCCAGGACTGAGATTTTCAATTTCAAAATATGAGGCTCTGTACTTCAGGGGACACCAAGGTGAGACTCCATTTCCTATTCTGTTAGTTACCTAATGTTTAGATCAAATGAGCTATGTATTAGATCTGAGCTTTCTGCACTTGGTTTTGCTCTCCTCTGGAATAACAGCAGTTCTCCCACTGGCAGAGGTATTGGGACTTTAACTTGTGTCAGGATTCTTCCACCAGCAGAGAGATAAGAAATATTATCAGCATTTTTAGTGATAATAAGATCAAAGAACAGCAGCTAAATGAGGCAATCAGAAAAATGCATCATTTTATCTACTTTTTTTTTCCATTGGAAAAATCAAGTAGTTTATATAAGCAGTTCAAAATCTCTAAAACATGCCATTCTGGAGCAAAACTGAAGGAAAGGGCCTAATCTTGAACTGCTTATTTCTAGAGTATCCTTCATACCTACTCCACACCGCAGCCAGAAAATTCCTACTGAATTTGGTAGAAGTCTCAGTCTCTAAATCCCTATGTTACTTGCCTATGCTTGTCATGTGGTGCAATGCGTGAGAGAAGTTAGATATTGCTGAAAAATCTTGCAGTATAAGCAGCAAGTCAAATGACTTTCAATGCATGGTAAAATATCAACAAATAAATCTATTAAACAGAGCCAGGAAAAGACAGGTGAAACACACTCAGAAAATAAAGATTGTTTACTATTCAGAATGCGCTTCCCCTCTTTCATGCCATGTATATTATAGAATTCTATCCTTTTCCACTTCTCGACATGTTTACCAGATACATCTGTTTGATAACAGATACTTTACCCCTTCACTAAAGCTCCAGTCAATGTCCGTTTAAATCAAAAATTGAAACACCCCTTTTGGATTAATGTACTTCAAAGTGCTGAGATTAACAAGGGCTGTGAATACATGAGTGGTAAAAATGATGCTTCCTGTTGTCCTCACCAGCCTACTCTCTGTATTTCAAAAAGAGACTTGCTTGCTTAGATTTTAATCCACAATAGAAGCAGATCTGAAAATGAACAGCTCCACTTCTGGAATGACTTACATAAGGCAAACACTATTTTCTCTGATGTCCTTAACTCATGTTATCCACTTAGCATTTATTTAACTCTCCCTTTTTTCACTGGAACACTGCAGTTTCACTCTAGATTCAGAAGGCATCAAATTGTACTCAGTGTATGAACTTGGGAGACAAGTAGCATCATTAACAAACAGATTCTTTACTCTGGAAAATAAGAAAATGTGTTTGGAGAAAGAGAACTAAGCAGCTGGAGGGTGGCAAAAGAAGGAATTCAAGAAGTTGTAGATGAGTTACTAGGCCTTCTAACTTCAGATCAGTGATTGAAATCCAGGCTAGCTCTGTATTGATAAGAAAGCAATTACTCTTTGATGCATCTGAGGGGTCTGTGCTGACATGAGTTAAACAGGTTGACCAAAACCTAAGGTAAAACTCTACACATAACAAAACACCAATACAATCAGAAAGCTGAGAATACCTATTAAAATGTGCAAAATTGATTTTATGGAGAGAAAATAATAAATCTGGTACATGTCCTGGTCCTGTCAGGATCCCAGGTGTTTCTCTCACTGTCTGATATAATGAATTGTGCAGATCAAGTGTTTCATCATCCTCTGCTTTCCCTTAATTCTTGTGAGAGAGACCCTTATCCAGAACTTCACAATCACCAATGTAGTTACTTGCCATATGAGAACTGCCCATTTGACTTAGCACTTTTAATCACTAACTCATTAATGAAGAGCTACAGAAATATTAGTGTTGAATATGTTTTCTGTACATCCCGCTGTGTTTGCTCCCCTTGGTCATCATGGATTTTCTTCCAATAGAACCTCTTCCACCAGACCGATTAATCGTGTAGAGTCTGGAGGGGATTTATATGTCCTATGTGCTTTACTTAAACATGTCTCTTTCCCTGACTACTTCAACAGAATGATTGAGAAATGTCAGATAGAAAGATAAACCAGAGTTATGTAAATCAGTGAACTGTGAGATAGTTGACTACATTTTACAATCAGTAATTTAGACCAGTCAATAAATATTTAATGATAGCTTTTAGGTCAAAATGGGGCAGGAGAACGAAGGAAAAATTATGCTTTCCTAAATTATTTTTTTTACTGTATGATTATACCCTTACATTAAATAGAAATAAATTTTAAAAAAATTGTATTAATCATTTCTCAGTAATAACACTTAGAAATTTTGTACAAAGGTATAAGAAGAATTATAGGCATGGATGCACTCATTGTTCTTGAGGTCTGAGGCAGATTTCTTCATCTTTCTCAAAAAACAAAATTATAACTACCTGCATAAAATCTGGATGTAAATTGCCATTCTGATTTTGCAACGTAAAGTTTGTGTTGAAAGTTAAAGAGATTTACTATGATGCAAGAGAAAACAGATCGAAGGTAATCCACCCATGACAATCTGCTCTTGGATTTGCATCCTCTTTACTAGTCTCATGTGACAGCTTTGACTGCAGTAGCGTTAATTTTCTTCATAGTACTGGTACAGGACAGTGTTTTGGACAG
Organism: Grallaria varia; assembly: GCA_013396735.1. Lineage (NCBI taxonomy): Eukaryota > Metazoa > Chordata > Aves > Passeriformes > Formicariidae > Grallaria > Grallaria varia. Next base: position 33,256 of record VWZG01010239.1, read on the forward strand.
TATCAATAACAGAGGGATGTTTTTGTTACTTCTGAGCAGTGCTTACAGAGTCAAGACCTTTTGTGTTTCTCACACTGCCCTGCCAGTGAGGAGGCAGGGGGTACACAAGGAGGCAGGAAAGGACACAGCTGGGACAGCTAACCCTGACTGACCAAAGGGTTATTCCATCCCATATGGTGTCGTGCCTAGCACATACAGCTACAGGAAGCAGGAGGAAGAGGGGAACATTCTGAGTGATAGCATCTTCCCAAGTCCCCATTATACATGATGGATCCCTGCTTTCCTGGAGATGGCTGGACACTTGTCCGCCCATGGAGAATTTTGAATTAATTCCTTGTTTTGCTTGGCTGTGTGCACAGCTTTTGCTTTCCCTATTAAACTGCCTTTAACTCAATCCATGGGTTTTCTCACTTGTCCAATTCTCTCCCCTATCCTGGTGGTGGGGGAGTGAGTGAGTGGCTGTGTGGTGTGTAGTTGCTGGCTGGGGTTAAACCACATCATCTTACTACCCAGTATCCCATATACTACAGTCAAAGCCTATTTGTGTTTTGGCAGAGCATATACATAAGAATTTCCTTTAGATCTTTTGCAGAAGTACCAGCAAATCAGCAAGGCTGAATCATGAGCTACTGAAATCACTGGGCTAGAAAACCCAACAACTTGTCTTCTGTTATCTTGTAGGAAAAGGGTGTTTTGAGTTGGTTTGATTTGCGGTTTATAGTTGGGTTTTTTCTTTTCAAAAATTCAAATTAAAAGTATTTTCATATGAATCATTGAATCTGAAAATCTTGCAGTTCAGTCTAATTTGAGCAGAACCATTTCAGTCTTCTAAGGTACAAATACCAGTAAGTAATATGAATCCGAAGTATATGTCATTAAATCTATGGTACTGAGTAAATAACATTAATATGTAGCTACATACATTGTGATTTGGCAAGAACCTATCCAACCCATCAGCAGTTACACTATCGGATATCTCCTTTGAGATGAAAGGAAGCAGGTTTTTTGGGTTTTGGTGTTTTTTGGGGTTTTTTTTGAGACTATGGAAATTTGTAGTTTGACATTAAGAGAACTAAATTGTAGGAATTACTCAACTTCAGTTACTTGTACTTAAGGATACCTTCTAGCCAAAAGAAAAACTAGAAAAAAACCCAAAACATTTCAGTAGTCAGAGGAGAAATGAGGAGGAAGGAGAGAAAAAAAGAGGAAAAATTATTTTTTAAGCACAGCTTCACAGGAAGAATAGAAATGGCTGAAAATAATGTTAGATATAGTGAGTGGGATAAAATTAGAAGCTGTGAAGAGCCTCCAACCAACTTCATTGTCCATCGGCATGTTTGGGCAATGACTTATTAAAAGTCAGCTTCTTAATATAAGTAATTGCTTTCCCCTCACTCAAAGAGCTTTTATTTGCCTTTGCAAAAGATGATGTCACTAATGGTCACACCTTGGTCAAATACAATTGCCTAGAGTCCACATTTAAGTAATGCAAAGAGAAGAATCTAACCAAAAATGCTTACATATATATACAGTCACCTGTAGAAGTGCCTTCCCTGGATTCTTCCCTGAACCCATAGATGGTCCCACAGACACTTCACATCTTGTTCTCCAGGCAGATACGCGCCCTTCCCATTGCAATCGCATTAAGTGCCTGACAGAACCAAGCACAAATGGAATGGACCTGGAGATCATCAGATACTCAAAGACCACCACAGTAACATGCTGGGTCACTTCATACACTTTAAGAAAAACTGAAACACTGCAGAAATGCATTCTTTTTGGAACTGGAAACACAAAGCAGACACTGTATTTAATTGGCCTTCTATAGATTACTATCAGTCATCACAGAAAGAGCAAAAAAAGTCATTATTCCATCAGAAATACTAATCAAAAAACAACCAAGCAAAACCACACACACAGAAAGAAAAACAACCCCCAAATAGCAACCCTTCAACATTTTGCATGAATTGCAAAATCTAAGGAAGTTCAAAAAAAGAGTAAGGAGAAGAGCAACAGATCCTGGTCTGTGATGCAAGCCAGCATGCTGACCTGACTCCAACAAACTGCCTACAGATCAACAACATCCTTTTTCTCAGCTCATCACAGTCCTCCTAATTTACTGATTGAGAACTCCTAAGGAGCTACAGCTGTGGGCTACGCCACTGGGTCTTCTTCTCCCAGATGAACATAATTTCTGACAAGAAAAAATCCTCTATGTCAGAATCACACGACCCTATTCAGTACAGCTTTCACCAGAGTTGGAATATTGTTTAATACTTGAGTTCTAGAGAAAGAAGTTTACTAGCTCTAGGTGAGGCTAGAAAACAAATACAAAGAAATTTCTGTTTAAATCAAATCAGACTTTAAATTGCAGATTTTGCTCAGTTGTTAAGAGTTCAGCATGAATACTACTTTACGTCCTGAAATTATTGTTGGCTACCATGTAGAGGGTGCCTCTTTAGTGGAAAATCATGGCAGTAGCATAATATGCTTCTGATTAGCTACTGTATTTAGTAAAATGAATGCAAAAACATAACCCAAGTCTTCGGTAAACCAGTTAGGTGCAATCTAGCTCTGTCAGGAGTAATAAAACTGCTATTTCTTGTTTTCCTTCCTTCCTTTCACTTTCTACTTCATAATTAATCTATTCCTTGCTTACTTTTATGTATAAATTAGAAGCAGTGAGCTAAACAGAGGAAGTAAAGAAAAGAATAATCATTCCTAATTTAGTCACAGGTGCACTCAAATTAAAGAACAATCATGCAGGTTAGCTCCTCAACAAACAGATAGATTAATGGTTAGGTTTGTAACAGTACTGAGGCCAGATATTTACAATGAAACTTCGGTGGTGGCTTAAAGATAAAAATTTCAGTCCACATAATTGATTTTTCAAAAAATGCTATGCTTTTTCTGGCATTGTTGTATATTCTTTTGTATTTTTCTTAACTTGAATATAAAAAGACATCATGCATCTTATTTTGAAGCCATTTTTAAAAGATCTCTGTATCTATTTTTACCCCCCAGAAACAGGAAGCAAAGAATCAGTGACTTGAGTCTCCTAGGTAGTTCAGGTAATATTAAGAAGTTCAACTGATTTTACTACATCTACCTTTTAAGTGTATAGAGGCCGACAAAATGACAAAGAATCATCTCTCGTCGTTCTGAACAGAAATTAGGAAAAAAGTTCCTTTTGCAGTTTTAAAATTAAAAAATAACGGGAAGGATCAGATGCCTGCCAGGTTCAAGAAGTGTTTGGACAACTCTCTCAGGCACATGGTGTGATTCTTGGTACAGGGCCAGGAGCTGGACTCAATTATCTTTGTGTGATCCTTTCAAATCAGGATATAGTGTGACTCTATCCTAATTAATTATTTGCTGGTTGACATCCTAATCTTCATTCTTGATAGCTTTTGCCATCAAGGATTATGGAAGGGAGGTACTAATTCTTATTCTCGTATGTGTTGTTATGCACTGGGCAGGGCACATCTCCAGGGTGGAGGATCCCCGCCTCCCTAAGATTGTGCTCCAGGGTGAACTTGCCTCCAGCTGCCACAAGAGAGGAGGCCCGAAGCGGAGATAAAAGGACTCCCTGAAACAATACCTCAGCCTTGGCCATATTGACTCCCATCAATGGTCCACTTTGGCCTCCAATTGGAAGGCATGGAGACACACCATCCATAACGCTGCTGATTCCTTTGAGAACACACACAGAATCAGTCTTGAGGAGAAAAGACACTGCAGAAAGAACCGTGCCTTGCCAATACTACCTATGGAGACTTTCTGCTGAGCCTTTTGCAACCGGACTTGCCTATCTCGCATCAGCCTTTTTAGCCATCAGCGCGCTTGCAGCAAGTGTGGGTAGAGCCCTTCCCAAATCTTCGTTCATGAAGCCGAGCCATGATGTATTGCTATGAGTGCTCTGTGAGTGCTGCTATCGTGTATGAATGAAGTAAATTTACTTTAAAAAATGTATTCTCTGTGAAATCTGACAGATTGTCAATATATAAAACTTATTTAGTCACTTTTGACCCACTCCAATGATTCTTTCTTAGGTATCTTCTAACAGTCTCTCTTATATTATTCTATCTCATTTTTCCTGTCACATTTCAAACTTTATGATACATATTCTGAACTTGGTATATGACCTTGACAATAGAAGTTGCATTGGCTTCTCAGCACTGTAAAAATAGAGAAGAACAGTTTCTGTGAACCTTGTTTACTTCTTAATTCAATGATATAAGTACTATCAATGTTATGTTAAGTGTAGTCACTAATAACATTTTAAAACTTTTATTCTTTCTTCCTGTGCTGGTGCTTTAAATGTCCATAGCATTATGATTCAACTACAAGCTTCTTCCACTACACATTTTCTGTAGCACTCTTGCTGGGGTTTTTGTAGCAGTGCACACAAGAGTCAGCTCTCAAGTGAATTGTGCCTACCCCTTATTCACATCTTTATTGCTTCTTATCCTAAGTGCTATTATTAAGTCCCTTCTTGTTACACTGTAAAAAGTCTGCCTTTTGAATTTCAGTGATAGAGGAATGCTCTCACCAAACTGTTCTCTCTCGCCACATACATTTTCTGCACTAAGCCTCAATAACTTTGACTTTTTCTTCCATTTTTAATACTTCCCTTGCAGTCTTGAAATTGTTATGAGAACTTTTCTCACACTCACTTTGCTTCTGAAATGTCATCCCACTAAACCTCCATGGCAATCCACAGCTGAGGTAAAAGTCTTAAGGGCCAGGAAGAGGGATATTTACTTAAGATGTCAGCAAAGACTCTCTTCAAAGCTCTCATTTAGTTTGGAGTGGAATGGTGGGTGTGGGTGAATGGCTTAGTGGATGAGGGAAGTTGTCTACCTGGACTTGGTAAAGCCCTGAAAAATGCTAGAGCCTATGAATCACTGGGATCATTTTGTTTGATTTGATTGAGCTCTAAAATGGTCCTTAAGGCATTGGTGAGAGTGCCTGTTTTGGCTTTAGGTTTTCTCTCTTCTTTTCTTGACATGAATTTCTATTTGGCGTGCTGTACATTGCCTCTAGTTTTGGATTTTGTATGTAGTCAAGAGGCAAACTATTAATGTTTACAAATAATGCTGTAAATCCTCAGATCCCCGTGTCACTTGTGTTTGGGCATCTGTTTACTGTCCATGGAGACTTCAAAACAGAATTATACCCACAGCTTCTAAGTATCCAAAAATTTTCTTGGCTAACACTCATAGTAATGTGTTGGGAGCCGCATGCCTAAAGCCCAGGCATCTGTATGCTTACCTTCTCCCATATCTGCTGTCCAATCTGTCCCCAAGGACATGAAGATGTGGCAGCCTTTGTTCCTATGAACAGGCTGATCCTTGATCTTGCTGAGTTGCTATCCTCTGACCACCCACTTTCTTGTTAGTTTTTATGTCTTTTCATGTGGGTGATTCAATTCTGAATTCTGGAGTTACTAACCTATTATTAATGCAGCACAGTCACTCCTGTACTCTGTTCTTTTCTTCTTTCTCATCTTGCCTGATGTAATATCCTCTGGGCTCCCTCGCTTGCTAACTGGTAGTCATAGCTCAACAACAATTTTTTTTTTTTTCAGTAAGGCAGGATTAAGGTGGCAAGATTTGGTATCACATAATGTATGCTTGGACACAGGCTACAATGAGATGACAAATAATTGTGTAACTACTTCTAGTGAACAAAGTAAAAAAAATTGCTAAAAAGGAGTAGAAATGAGGGTCAGGAGCTACTTCAGCTTGATCACATGGAATTTGGCAGAACCCAGTATACTTGTGGAAATGCATACTTTGTTCTGAAACTATAAATTCATTTCTCAGTATTTTGTAGCAAATCTATCTTTCTAAGGAGCAGCTAATTCCTTTCTTCACTGTAGTAGTCTGTGACTTTGAGCAGTTTTATTTACCAGGCAATGATGCAATGCTGCATGCAGTATATAGTTAGTAGAAGAGCTAAAAATTGAAAATGTCAAGATAATTGAAAACATTAAAAACAGCCAAATTTCCAATTATTAAAAAAAAAGCTTACTTTAATCAGGGCCTGTTGGAAAAGTCCTAAGTGTTAGTCTTAGTGTATTGTTTCTGATGTATATAGTTATTGTATTATTAGTGTGGAAAGGTTTTTCATCTGAATTTAATGCAGATTTGTTCTTTTTAGCGGAATCTTCTTTAATCTGCTGAAAGAGGGGAAAAGCTAGAATTAACAGTGCAATAAACATATATTCCAAGACATTTATTAGTAAAGTCAGCTTTAATAGCAATGTGAAAATGAAGTTAACACGGAAGGACTTTTCTGTGTATCAAACCAATAAGTGGAACACATTCTGCCAAGATGCATGCAATTTTCACAAATTCAGATGTCTTTCATCATTTCAAGTATGGTCAAAATATGTGATAATTGAAGCCAATAGATAGATGAGGAAATAGGGAACTTTTCAAAGTCCCAGTAAGCTTTTAAATCAATGAAATTGGAAAAAGTAAAAAGCCAATGTAGAAGCATATAATCAAATAAGTTTTGGGTTTTTTTCTAGGCACATTACAGAAGCACCACTGCAGAATACTGAATAATACACTACAGAAAGTACATTTATGTAGGAATGTATAATGATGTTCCATAAAATATATGAGTTAACAAGCATATTATATGCTACTCTGCCCAAGTTAATATACTTTGAATACTGTTCAGAGATACTCTGTTTCAATATTAATACTGTAATATGCATGTAAGCAGTTGAAATTGATGAATGTGTAAAATGTCAAAATCTACACATTGACTTGCATTAAGTTGCATAAGTAGACAATGTGGCCTTGTTTTCACTTTGATGGTAGTAGATGGCAAAGCTACCATTAAATCCAAGGGTTGCTATCACCCCTTTGAAGATGAGGACAGTGCTCAATAGGATAGAATTATCAAGGTTTTCTGAAACTAACCAGTAGAAAAATCTGCTGAGTGGACTGCCAACTTCCTGAGGGCTGTCAAAATATTTTAGATTAGTTCTCACCTTGTTGCATACTGGGCATTTGAAAATTATAATATGTTGCATGCACTTTGCATGCATTAAGTGATTCATCTTCACAACTTAATCTGTAAGAAAGTTGCTTGAACATCCCCACAGCTCCAGAAAACAAGTGAAAAATGAGTTCTCATACCTAACTCTTGTGGGACTGAAATTAGTTGTTTAACTTCCTCCTGTTTTTCCCAAGGAGCCATTTTGACCTCACTAGAATAATAAAATGACATTTAAATCTAGAACAATGTCTTTGATTTATTTTTTTTTCCTTTTAAATCAAATGTGAGTTTTTCTCCTAGGAGACTCACCATGTTCCAAGAGACACACATGTACACCAAATGCCCTCATGTAATTTCATGATCTTGGATGCCCTGTGGTGTGCTTTGGTTCTTAGAAAAGGATTCCTATAAGTGATGCTCAGCCTTATCTGGCGTACTCTTATTTCACATTGTGTAAAAAGAAAAGCTGTGGAAAGTTAAGTGTTCACCATTTCTGTTCCTCTGCTCAAATAACAACACAACAAAATACAATGGATCATTTAACTAGTATGGCTGTTTGCTTTTATTTATTTGCAATACATCATTCAGCTGGTTCTTTCTGGGTGTTCCATTCATTGTTCATTCACCTGAGCTTAAGCATTTTAGTTGAGAAACAGATTTCTATTTAAATTATTTTCAGGAAATACATCTCTTTCTGCACTTAAAAACAAGACCAAGGTGATATATTTGATGCACAATTTTGTCAAGAAAAATGAATTGAAATTAATATTCCTTGAATGTTCTTTGCAATTACTGTGTGTTTTTTCCATCAAAAAAGAGATGACATACTGATAAGAAAATAACGTCACTTGAAAAATTGCGTGTTTTGTAGTGCAAGAAAGTTTCTGGATTTCTATTTCAAAAGTATAGCCTTCAAAGCAGTGAAAACACACACGCATATAAGATTACCTCTTCCAAAAAAATGTTCTTCATGTCTGGCATATCCTTACAGTGGACTTCTCACTCCATCTTATATATTATATGGAGGAAACAAGAAAGAGAATGATCTTACACAAATGGAGGAATATGAAGGGCATGTTTATGAACTACTTTAGCAAAATGAAAAGGAGTTCACAATGTGGCAATATGAATTTGACTGATAAGACTGAAAAGACAGTGGGAAAGCTTTTTTTGGTATTTTGTGATGCACTCCTCTCTTCCACATGAAATCAGTAATACATTTCTCTGTTAGTGGAAGGGACCCAATAGAGTTTGCTCCTTTTTAAATAATTCTTACTGCAGGGAATTGCAAGAGGTTTTCAAAGGTAGACTAACAGTCACACCTACGGGATTCCTCTGCCTAGTAACATGGCCTTCTGGAGCTCTAACAGGGAATCATGTCTATTTTGTTTTTAATTCAAACCCCTAACATTTATGAAGAGCTGGAGTTTAGACTTTCATCTTCAGAAGCAAAAAAATTATGAATTATTTTTTTAAAAAGACGCTGTTTGGTGCTATCTTGTAAAGACCTTATTTTTATAGTTATGGGACTAAAAATCTTAGCAGAAAGAAGAATTAAGAAAGACACTGTACAACTGTGGAGAAATGAAATACACAGACAGCACCAACACAGTTCAGGGTTGGCCAAACGGGGGACTGTATTGTCACATTTACAGACTCACAACAGGTTTAAATTTATGCTTAAATAAGTTATAAGTCTCCATTAAAGTAGTTGGTAATTCTTTTTTGTTAAGAGTTGAAGTTAAAACGGCAGTATTTGATTTTCATTTTCACTAGAGTATTTAACTGAGACTCAATAAACCATCTCTGCTGAGAAGTTGTTCTGTCTGTCTAGACAAAAACTTTGTATTTGAGTGAAACTGCTTATATTCTCAAACTTCAATTTATTTTTGTAGATTTTCTCAAAGGTCTCTGGCTTTAGACTGTGGTTTTAGTGACATTTTCTGAAAATCCTTTACTTTACTTTGTATCACAGTAGTCATTCAAAACCTCAGGTAATCCAAATTTCTGCTAATTTTCTGAAAATGCAGTTCAAATGTTCTTAGGCAAAAGGTTGATGGGTTTGATATAATTTATGTTAAGATGAGATCAAATCCATAGTATGGATTAGTATACTTCATTGGTTCACTATGGATTAGCTAAGTACAGCACAGATTGGTCTGGTTTGTCTGCCTTTACCTAAGTATAAATTGATAAGGATACTTATTTTAATAACCCCACCTGTATGTTGTTGGGTCCCTCTAGGGTGCACAGAGTCCAGGGAAGTGGAGAATATGTCTTTTTAGTCTTATTTCTCTGCCATGCAAGGCATTTGACTCCAGAACTCTGAGTTAGGCAATGGCACTGGTGCCAGGAAGGCAGTGAAAAATGGATAGACTTGTTCCTATTGTGGGGGGAAAAACCCTCCAACCTGGTGAGCAATTAGTCTGAATTCACATTTTTGGGTTTTTTAAACCTGAGTCCAAATCTGGTCTGAAAGCTTGTGAATTAAGAATTGTGGATGATTATAATGTAAATGTTGTTTCGACAAACAAAATTAACTTCAGTGTAAAGATTTGACCCTGCAATCCAGCTCTGTGCATCTTTATGGGATCCTGTCAAAACCCAAATGTTCATTTTAAAGCTTGTCTAATGTTAATTTCATGTTAAACTTTCCTTCACAGGACATAGCTTTGAAAGTCTGTGAACAGAACACAGTTTAAATGTGGCTAAAGGATCAAATATTGATTTCTAAGAAAACAGACTTTGAAAGACTGAAGAATAAATTAAAAACAACTTGGGTTCAATAATGCTTTCAGGATTCACAATGGGAAAAAATGTGAGATAATTAAAATGCCTCTTTCATGAGGCCTCAATTTAAGACGCCTTCTAGCAAAATAAAAGGGCAAACAAAATCAATATGGTTAACATGGAAGATAATGAGTAAACTGAAAACCCCTACCATCACCACCCAATCCTCCATGGATTTTCAATAATATATAGAAATATGTCCAGTGCCCAACAGGAAATAGTACTTCAAATTTCCACAAAAAGCCTGTGGTGTCCTGCCTACTAATCTCAGCGGTATAAACAGCAGCATATGAGACGCCTGAGGCATGGACTTTGCAGATCAAGACCAGAGATACTCAGCTCTGCTAAAAACACACACTTCATAAATACCCCAAGCAAGAATCTGGATCCTCCACCTCTCCTTCTCCAATAACAAACCCTCAAGGGGAACTCCCCTGTACTCCCAAGAAGAGAGCTATTTCTGCACAGAAGGGCCTAGTCACGTGTGACTTTCTCTGCCTACACTAGAAAACGATGCGATAAACTGAAAATCACACAGCTGTGCTGATACATTGCTCTGCCTGAGCTCAGGTTCAAAGCTCAGAGTTTTAGCTTGAGCACAGCATGATGTTAATATGGTTGTTCGCACAGTTTCCAGCACAGATGTAGCTCTCACTGTCGGGAACATGAATGAAGTGAGCTGTGGGGCATATGATGTGTCTTACTTCAGCCATGGCCACCCAGGAAGAGAATGCTAGGGCAGAATACTGACCTATAATTTAAGTCAAGAACCTGTGTCTTCAAAAGAATATCTCTGCAAAAGTTTTCTTCTTAGGAGGTTACGTACCTACCTTTTTGTTCAGAAATACTTGACTACAGGTGTTGTCATGTGGCAGGTGTTTTTATATTTTATATTTTGCAGTCCAATTCTTGAAATTCTGCTGTGACTGCTCATCATGTGCTTCTCTTGATGTCTTCCCCTTTGGATTACTTTTTAAGGAGTTTTCATGGAAGCCCATGAGAAGCCCATTTAAAGCTTGTCTGCTATGAGAGAAGAAATGTGTTTCTCTAATGTTCTCTAATGTTTCTCTAATGTATTTAAAAAAAAAAAAAAAAGAGCGAATAAGTAGCACTGAAGTTAACTGATTAAAACAAATATTTTACCAGTAGTGCAAACTGGGGGGGACATGGGAGAAGAACATTTGAGAATGGCTGACTTCCATTTTTTCTAAAGAGAAATGAAGAAAAATTGGGACTTGCTTTTACAAACTGATAAGGAATGTGCCAGTAAAACTCCTGACTGGAAACTGAGCAGACAATGTATTTAGTACTTCCAGCAGTCTCGGGGCCATGTGATAAGCCAGGCTCCTGAATTCAGCAGAGTCTGTGCTCTGTTGCATGGTTGAAAAGCTGCAAGACTCACTCAGGCAGCATTTTGGCTTAAAGAGATTACAGTTTCTGTATCTGTTCCAGATGCTGAAAGACTTCTGAGTCCAACCTTGGACTTGAAAGTCCATGTCATAAGGATTCAAAGGAACTGCTTGTGCAGTGCGGATCCAAACTGTCAACTCATTAAACCATTCCATTTATTCATGCAATTAATTATGGCAGATGTAATGAAGTATATAGGGTGCATAAGAGAAATCCCAAAGTCTATGTTTGCTAAAAATGATTAATGATTCACACTAGCAACTTTTATCCTGTATCTGATTGCTGAAAAAGTAGAATTCATTACTTTCAGTTTTTGACATCATTATTCAAAGGAATACTTAATTTGCTGACAAATGCATGCAATGATATTTAAAAAAATCTTTTCCAAATTAAATGTGATTCAGAGAACGATAACTACAGTTTATTGTAAAATATAGAAAGCTTTAGTGTATTACAGAACAAAATGGTGCTTCAAAGCATTTTACAGTCATGACAACTTGTTTGAGTATTTGTAGCTAGTTACTTACAGATGATGTTGAGATCAGCTCAGTTGGTTAGAGCACAGTGCTAACTGCCAAGGTTGTGAGTGTGATCCCTGTATGGGCCATTCACTTAAGAGTGGGACTCAACGGTCCTTGTGGGTCCATTCCAAATCAGAGTATTCTGCAGTCTTGGAGGTCCCTTCCAACCTTAATAATTCTATGATTTTCTCTAAAAGAGGAACTACTTGGAGCAATTCCAACATCCTTGTAAAACAGAAACTGTGGGTGTTTTTTCCATGGTTAATTTGGTTTTTTTTTCCAATTTTGCCTTCGAAGTTTTAGAATTTTTCTGCAGAAGAAGTATTTTGTGTATTCCTCAGATGTAAATTATCATTTTACACTAGGTATGGGAAGGTCACATTTAAAGCTTATTGGCTACTTTGTGTTTTACTACCAGATTAGTTGGGATAGCTGGTGTAACACACGGCAGGTGTCTATGTTATGTTAAATCTAATGTAATCCTGTATTAGAAAAAATGTAACAACATTCTAGCTAGTTTGTTTTGTAAAATTTTACATAAGGATATCTGATAATAGCATTAGGCAGTTCTGTCTCCATATATCTATTAATCTCTTTATGAAATAACAGGTCTCCACTTATTCTCAACTCTATCTTCCTAGTCTCCTTGCTGCTATGAGTGGACATTTGACTGTTCTATAGGGGGAAATTGTATTAATTTACATCTAGAATGCACCCACTAAAAATATTTGGAAGATCATTGAAATGAGATCGCATTTAAAATTGTATGTGGAAGCACTTTCCCTCATTTCAACAAGATTGATGAAGATAAGAAATGCCCTGCTGGATCAGAGTAGCAGTCCATCTAGCTCAGCAGCCGGCATAAAATTCTCCTTTCTCAGTCGCTGCCATCAGTTGTAAATTCTTTCTTCTTAGTGTGGCTTCTTCCAAGATACACGTCCCTAGACTCATCTACACTGAAGTGATTGTCGTATGGTTCCTGGCCATCTCTTCACTGCTCAACTCAGCAGGGAAAAGCTCTGCTGTCTCAATGCAGTAACAGTTCCAGTTTTTAAATGTAACATGCGAGTGAGTATGGTTAGCTGGTGAAAGTGTTAGAAACAGCTTTTCACCGGTGTAATTAGTTTGGAAAAAATGTTTTCCATGGCCACATAAGAAAAAGCCTTGGAACATCCCTGGACAAATCTTGGTGTGCTTTTGAAATGGAGACAAAATTGAAGAAAACACTAGGGTAACTTTGGGAAAATACCAAACCAGTTTGTGGCATGTTGATCATACAGAGTAGCAGTTGCCGAACTTCACAGATCTTTTAAGGTGTGTTTTGAGTTCTGTATTTAGATTGTTCAGCTGATGTCCAATTACCTTTATTTAACAAATTTATAACTGAAGCCAGTATGTAAGCTATAGGGACTCACCTTGAAGCTTAAAAAATAAGGAAGGGCAAGTAGGATCTCTGGTTTCACCTCAATAGCAGGAAAGCGGAGTTGACAAAGCCAGAACTTCACAGTCTGCACCCAGCCAGTGACGGTTCTGCCTCCAATGTAAGAGGTGATGGTCAGAACCTGTTAATCACTGGATAAGCACAGAACTGGCTGTCCACATCTCATTTGATATCTTGTCTCTATCTTAGCATGTGGGCTGTCAACTTACCCCTCCTGAAACTGAAAAGGTCAAATTTAAACTTTCACCTGGAAAGACCAGTACAATCATGAGTACAATAAGAGAGCAGGTTCCTAATGTGCAAGAATTCTTTTGGACCACTGAAGTCGCCCTCTTAATTTTTCAGTGGATCAGCAGTATACATAAACTTTTTCATGTAAATGAAATTCTGTGAATAAGATCTGTTTTATTCTGTTGTTTATTTGTGCATATTTCTTTGGCTGTCTTAAGCAGCTACAGCAATGTATGCAACAGACAGGCATAGGCAGCATATCATGCCAGACTATTGAAGTATTAAAGTGTGTTCCCACAGTCGTGTGCTTTTGAAACCCACAGAATACAGCCAGCCTAAACATACTCCAGCAGTAAACTTTACACACATAGAAAAACAAGCAGAATTATTATTTTTTTTATTATTAACCCACATTTGTTTTAAGCAGGATAGCACTCTGCTTTCCTTCTTCAGTGTGCCTGGGAACAGAAATTCCCCCTATACTGAAAATTCTGGAAATACACTGATGTTAACAACAAATGGAAAGATTCAAGGAACATATGGAAGAATGTAATGTGTTGCTTTACATTGATGATGTATACATTTATGCAAAAATGTGTTCAAGACTGCAAATCGCCTCAGCTTGTCTATGCTGAGAAACTACATTGTGGAGTATGGATCACAGGGCTTCTTAAACCACTAGGTAGCAGGTAAATAAATACAATGTACAAAAATGCAATCAAATCAATTACGCCAATCAGCTGTGAATTTTAATTTTGCTGTACCTGTCAAAAATATTTATTTGCGTACAAGTGTATGTAGGGGTGTAAGTAAGCTTTAAGAAAGTTTGATTACATTTTCAGTCGTTGTGACATGCAGAGTGTTTTCTCTGTTGGAAACAGAATATTCTTGCATTTTGATTTTAGTAGCACTCCTTCTTCCTATTTAAGACTTGTTTAATTACTGAATGTTATCTGTCAACAGACAGCCTAGCACATCTCATCATGTGTTTCAAAGAAGTCCCCGTGACCTGAAATACCCAGGAAGCAAGCAGCAAGGAGTAAGGTTTTTAAAAAGTTTCTAAGTAAGAAAGAGCTGAATGATCATATAACAGTAAGACTTTGAACAGAATACTCATAATTGGCTCTTTCCATGTGTGAAGTTTGAGTTGTTTCTTTGACAATTTTGCTGTCGAGTATAATGAGGCTAACTGAGACTGCAAGATAGAAGGAACCAGTTCTATTGAATTGGACAACCCTATCCTTCATTTAACACTTGGGTGAAATACAAAATATAATAGATGCAATGAACAACAGCTACTAAATTATACATGTCTGGCAGGAGACATATTTCATCAAAAGTATTATGTCCAATAGCATTTCTAAAACGTAGATAGACATCATGGCTAGTGACACTGAGCCAGTCTCCTTCTTGTCTTTTTTGTCTTAGCTGAAAATGCACTTGAATTGTGTAGCCAGATCCAGAAAAATTTTGGAAGTAAACTATTGGGAAAGGAGTAAGAACAGCTTGTAAGAAGCAACTTGCCATAGGCAAGTAGGAGACCCTTGTCACATTTCTGTGTGTAATTCCTGGCTGGGCCTTGATGGTTACACCTTGTTTCTGTTTACTGTGCAGATTCTTATAGTTTAGAAAAGAATTTCCGTGTGATTCAGAAACAGTAGTCTTTATTGCATTTTTTTCTTTTTCCCTTTTCTGTATCAATTCATTTTCTAAGTTAGAGTAATTATGGATCTGTTTCATAAGATTAATTATGTGATATAATGTACAGTTACATTATTCTGTGACTTTTTTTATATTCTGTTTTGTGAATATCCAGCATATGAAGAAAAATAACAATGATATTTTGCTACAGCATTTTTCATTAAGTTCATCACTTCCATTAACTTAATAGTTTAATTCTATTTATTGGTCTTTAACACATGCACCAAATACAGTGAGCAGCTCTCTTGACTTCAAGAGGGCTGCTCAGGAATAAGTTCAAGGATGTGAGCCAGTTATTTTACATTCCCATAGCAGAAAGACAAACTGTTGGGACTTCCAGTATGAAGGACTGAATGTTGCAGTGTTTGGCAGCAGAGGGGTCCCATCTTTGTGCCATGAGCCGCTTACTCTGAGCTTAACCATATAGACCCAAAGCCATAGCAGAGGAAGGATACTGGAGAGTCAGGCACAAGGTTTAAACAGACAGTTTTGGGGGCCAGTGGTAATCTCTGCTCACTCAGCTTCACTGAGGTGGATGGGAAGGAAAAGCTGGGTGAATTTTATTGCTGGTACCACAGCAAGTTCTGCTGGTCCTGAACTAGCATTGTGAGTGCAAAGCCTTCATGTCAGGAATGTGGACCTGTTGCATCTCTCATAAATACTTACCCTTGTTTGAGGTTCAAATGCAGTAAACATACCATTTCAAATTACGTCTGTTAACAACAGACTTCTGTGATGCATTAATGATGATTTTTTTGGTTTTGTCTACTCTGTTCCTTCAGAATTAGGATTAAAAATACACCCCAGCTCCCTTCTGGCAGCAGTTATATAATAAACGGACTTGACCTTCTTGCTCCAGGTCTAAGAATGTTCATGAACTACCAGCATTGTTCAGCAGTGACATCCCCAAACTTCTGTCAAGTCTCAGTACTACAGCATGCTATGAAACTATTCCAAGGGGATAATGTTATTGTTGGCATTATTTTTCATTTTCATGTGGGTATTTTAATTTTTTTTAATACAAAGATAAAATGTCATCTTGTTTGCTTTCAAGAGTTTGTTTTCAAATTATTTTCTTGCTTTGTATAAAAGAGAAAAAAAAAAAAAAGGAAAACTAATGAGCCACTTAGCAGTTCATCTTTTTGTCTGTTTTGGAAGTGAAGGCAGAAGAATGCACAAAGGCAAACAAACTAGTTATCTGCTTTTTGCATTTTGTTTGAATGCCCATGTCTTATGCTGTTGATGGTGGTGGAACAGGAGCAGGGAGGATTTTTTAAAATTGTATTGTCAACATGATCCATACATGATCCTGTTGGGGGAATGACTCAGAAAGCATCATGCTCATTTCCTGATGCTGAAACCCCCTGCGAAGTATTTATTATATGAAGTTCAGCTTTTAGATAGGATAGATTAGTTCAAAGACGCAAGTTGAACCAATTACCTTTGTCTGGGAAAGAAGGGATTCTAGACGCCGCATTTACCTCAAAGATGCCTATATAGAAGCAAATAGCTCTCATTTCTATGTTAGATAGTGCTGGAGGCTGTTGTTATTCATTCAGGGACTTCCACATTCTCTATTTCCTACACAAGGTTTTATGGGTCTGAACATGTATGGCTTTGTAGAATATGGTGGTCCCATGCAGGAGAAGTAGTTTGTGTTTTATAAGATAACAGTGTCTGAGCATCCAACAACAAATGAAAACACTGTTATGATCTTTTCTTATGATCCCCAAACTGAATATCATGGCAGAGACTGTAGCTTTTTAAACTCAGGGATTTAATATAACCGTAGCTTAAATAAACTACAGTTAATAAACTTATTACAGTCAATAGAGCTGTAGTTTTACTAAGTTCGTGGAGCATGGCAGACTGTAAAGTCACCTTTCACTTTTATTTCTGCAGCAGGCACAAAGAAAATTTGCAGGCAAAACCTTCCTTCAACGAATCTTTCTGTAACCTCGATTTTACCTGTCCAAACACTGAAAAGAGGTGAAGAGTCAGAAAAATGACAGCTTTGATAGCTCAGTGCACAGAGTACCAAATAGCCCAATCTGTAGTAATCCAAGTACTCTGCTCACTCAGGAAGCAATTGTTCTAGGCCCTATGAAAAAATTGAATAAATGATGGTCTTTACTTCATAAAGTCCATATAATCAAAACAAGGAAGACCAGCAAAACAGCAGATGGAAGGAAGTGAAAATCGAATCAATAGCTTAAGAAATTTGTCTAGGCAGGAGCTTTAAGTAGAGTTCATGTCTCAAAAGCCCTAATTCCACTCTTGTAGTGTAAGAAAATTGAGGTTCTGATCTTGTTGTTTAACATAATATATGTCCCTGGACTCAATTGGCATGTAAACTGTAGGCAAATCTAACAGTCACTTAAAATTTAGCTTTATTAATTTTATAAAAATTTGCTACTTTATGTATGTACTTATTTTGAAACTTGGGACTTGCATTAGATTATTATCTCCTGTGTATCCTTGAATTCAATGACAACATAAATTATTTATAATTTTAAATAAATTGAAAGCACTTGTCTACAGAGTAAAAAGGGTCTTTTTTTACATTTCAAGAAGAAAAAGAATGAAGTAAAACCAGGTAGGGCTCCTTTGATATTGCTTTTTATGTCATCCTTAATTAAAATAGAAAATACAAAAGCATATCATGAAAACCTGCATTGTTATACCATCT
>VWZG01010239.1:51073-64764 GCA_013396735.1 Grallaria varia
TATGAACTTTATTTTTAAAAAAAAGGTAGCTTTTAAAATTCATATTTATTTAAAATAAATTAATCAGTGACCTTTAGGCATGGGAGAACTAATTTCTTTTGTTACCTTTTGATAATGTCTGATTTAGCTTGATTCTCTGATAAAAATGAAAGTTAATGCGAAGTCATGCAGAAAATAAACAATAGAGCAGTGGGAACATGCACAAACTGAACAATGTCATCTTCATAATACAGTTACTTATTTCAGTTGTGTTGTAATTTGAACTAGAAATTTCCTAGTCTTCATTACTTTTGTGACTTAAATGAGGAAGTTAAATAAAAATAGAAACAATATTAGAAAACATATGCTTCAGGTCTCATGGAATTGGATAATTTGTTAAAGTTCTCTAGAGTAATTGATGATGAATAATCATCACTTACCTTTTTCTTGCATGTCTTGGGAATTCTTGGTATAAACTATAATGACTGAATCTTCACACGATAAGAAAGGGACAAAGAGAAAGAGACAAAAGAAGCTGATAATTAGTCCCTAGTTTATTACTGAAGTTGTAGAAGAGATGTATTTTTTGAAGACCTTTCTCTTATTCTTTGCATTTTTGTTGATTAAAAAATTGTTCGTTATCTTGGACATAAATCTCCTTTTCTCCAGTGATTTGGCAGCCTGAACAGAGGGGGTTATGCCTGTTTCTCTTTAAACCCTTTAACAACAACAATCCTGTAAGTAAATAAGCTGTAACCGTCTTCCTACGTAAGCTGTAAAATAAGTCAGAGCACTTTGTGCCATGAATCTTTCGTTCTTTTTTGTTTCCAGCAGAATCATTTGAGCTCATGAGGTTTTCCCCCTTTTTTGTATGTTTTGTTGTTGTTGTTGTTGTTTGATTGGTTTGGTTTGGTTTGGGTTTTTTTGTTCATCTTTTAACAGTGGCTGCTATAAACAGAAGTTTATTAAAGATGCCAGTCTGCACTTTGCACCTTTTTAAAGAGCTATTTACAGTCATAATGAGATCTGGAAAGGAGTTCGATCCAAAGGAATCATGGCTCAGTTTCATGCATTAAGTATTCTTTCTGACTGATTTCCCTAGAAGCTTTACCGTATCCCAATCATTTCAGGTCCAAGAAAATGGTCCTACACTTTTTTTTTTTCCATGAAAGGAATGAGTGAATTGTTTCTTAGACGGCTTAATAAAGATGGAAAAATTGCCTAGTGCCTGTCATGAGTATACTTAAGGTAAACTCTTATTTTATGGTTTTGGTTTGTTTTGCCTATTAAAGGGTTGCAAGACTCCATTACAGGGCATGCTGAGTTCTTAAATGTTCTCTAGCCAATATCATTGACCTGAAACTAAAACTGTTGATTTTTTCCTTATAAAATGGTGAATTTCTTTGTTATTATATCGTCAAAATAAAGAGTGAAGCTACTTTACTTTAACTGGTACATTATTTTTGTGCCTGAAATAAACTGAGTTCAGGGTTCTGAGAAAGGAGGAGAATTTTTCAAGCCAGTGATTACTTGGTAAATTGTAAAAGTAAGTTAGAAGATCTGTACAAAAGGACCAAATAAGGGACATGGGTGAGGATGAACTATACTACTTGAAGTGGAAAATAAAGATTCTGACAATTTGGTGAATAGTAAAGCTTTTCATGTTAACTTACAATGAGCAATAATCATTCTCTCTTTCAGATTATGTAATGACTTCAATAAGTTATGAAGTGGATTCAAAAAATATGTTCAGAAATACTCCTAGGCAAAATTGTGATGACAGTCTAGTTTAATGCACACAAAAATTGTAAAGTATTGCTACTTAAGCCTTGTTGAAAATCTGGTTACTATTGTAGTTGAGAACTTAATACTATTTACTTTGCTTACATCATCTAACCTGTTTATAAACACAAACCTCATGTAAGGCAGACATGCAGTGAATATCCGGGCAAATTGAGTCAGAGAAAACAATACACAACTCTAATTAGAGAACAGGAAGAAAAACATTTTTCACACATACCTCATTTGGCTTATTTTTAAGACAGTAATGACTGAACTCATCTGAGAGGACTCAGAAATAAAACCCAGAACAAAACTCACTACCTGTGAGATGATCGTAGGCATCTTTGAACAACACCAGCAGCATGAAGACAGGTTAGGTGAAAATAGAGCGTGTCATGGCCTTCTTTTTATTTCCAGAACTGCAGAATCACAACATGGTTGAGGTAGAAAAATGACCTCTGGAGGTCACCTTGTCCAACCTCCTGTTCAAGCAGGGCCACTTTGAGTCAGTGGACCAGGACCAGGACCAGGTACATTCAGAGTTTTGAACATCTCCAAAAATGGAGACACCACAGTCTTTCTGGGAAACCTATGCCAGTGCTTAGTCACTCCCACTGTAAAAAAGTGGGGGTTTGTAATCCAATGGAAATTAATTCCAGTGATTTATGTTTTCTGATTGCCTGTAAAATTACAAGTTGCATAAATTTTGAGGAAAATTAAGGAGACATTATTTACCAGGGTGATATCTGTTGGCCTTCTTCTTTCTACTCCATTTATCTTTGAGAGACTTTAGATGCCTTCATTTTCAAAGATTAAAAACATGTTTGCATTTATTTTGGTAACACTTCATGAAAATCAATTTGCATTTTTTATAAACAAAGGCTTTCCAAGTCAAAAGATATTTTCTTTTCTATGAGTTACTATTTAGAGAGCAGTAATACCAAGTCTGGCTTGCTCCATGACTTTTATAGAGTTGTGCGCTTTTTTGTTTGTTTGTTTTGTTTTGTTTTGTTTCAGGGTTTTGTTTGTTTGTTTTTTGTTTGTTTGATTCTTATGAAACTGAGGATCCAAGAGTGCTCAGTTTTTAAACAATAATAAATATCCCTTCCCAAAATAACAAGTGAACTGAAATATATAATTTCTCCTAAAAGAATTCTATAACTCTAGGACTCCATATGCTTTTATTAAACATTGAGCTTACTATGTTTCCTTCATTACTACTTCATGCTTTAAAAGAAGGCTCATTTACCTCTTGGTCATCAGTCACAAATGTGTCTCCTTTTTTAGTTCCCCCTCCAAGGCTCAAAACAGACTTGGTGTCTTTGAAAAAATCTGACACTCTCCAGCATTAAAAAAACCCAACCAACAAAAAAACCCAAGCAAACATAAGTGAAACCTGGTGGGATGAATTCTGGGACTGGAACGCCCTGTTGGATGGTTGCAGGCTCTTCAGGAGGGATAGGCAGGGCAGAAGATATGTAGGGATGGCACAATATGTACGAGGTGTTAGAATGTCTGGAGCTCACAGCTGGCAATGGCACAGTTGAGAGTCTCTGGGTAAGAATCAGGGGGCAAACAAATAATGTGGATGTCATCGTGGGGGTCTGCTGTAGACCTCCCAGCCAGGACAATGAGGCCAATGAACTAATCTTTGAGGAACTAAGGGACACTTCTAAGTCAAGTGTCCTTGTCCTTAGGGGGACTTCAACTTGCCAGAAATTAACTGGGAGCATCACACAGCTGGTACAACCTGGGCCAGAAGTTTCCTAGAAGATTTGGCTGACCACTTTGTGGAAAAGGTCCTAAGAGCCAAAACGGAAAAATGTTCTTTAATCTGCTCTTTGTCAAGAGAGCGGATCTTGTGAGCGAAGCCATCTTGGCGACAGCAAGCATGAGGCAATTGAGTTCAAAATCTCTGTTGACAGGACAAAAAGTGCTACCAAAACCTCAACTCTGGACATGAGGAGAGCAGACTTCAGGCTGCTCAGGGAATTAGTGAGTAAGGTCTCCTGGGAAAATGTTGTTACAAGCTCTGGTGTTGATCAGTGCTCATAATTTTTAAAATATTACCTCTCAGGTCACAGGAGCAGGCAATTCCTAAGTGTTGGAAATCAAGCAGGTGAAGCAGAAGGCTGGCTTGGCTGAAAAGGAATCTTATCTTGGAGATAAGACAAAAAAGGAAGGTGTGTGCCCAGTGAAAGAAAGGTTAAGTGACTTGGGAAGAATTCAGAGATGCTGCTTGCCGCTGTAGGGAGAAAATTTGTGCGGCCAAAGCTCAGCTGGAGTTGAAGCTGGCCAGAAATATGGGGAAAAATGAAGAGTTTTTTCAAATACATTAATGGCAATAGGCAGTATAGAAGTATCATTAGTCTGTTACAGGATAAGGACGAGTCATCTCACAAAGAAAGACAGAGACAGGGCAGAGTTGTTTAACACTTTCTTTGCCTCTGTCTTCAACACAAATGATGGACCAGGGGGGTCTCAGTGCCCTGAGCTGGAAGACCATGACTGCAAGAATGATAACTCCCAGTCGACTCCAAAATTGTGTTATCTGCTGCTCCAGGTAGATCCTTACAAAACAATGGGGCTTGATGGGATTCATCCAAGAATCCTTGAAGAGCTGCTGATGTCATTGCACAACTCCTCTCAATGATTCTTGAGCTGTCTTGGGAATTTGGAGAGGTCCCAGCTAGCTGGCAGCTGGTGAATATTTTCCCAATTTTCAAGTAGAGCAAGAAGGAGGACCCTGGAAACTCCAGGCTGATAAGTCTCACTTCAGTGCCTCATAAAGTTATGGAGAAGATTATTCTGGGAAGTATTGAAAAACACCTGAAAGTCACAACCGGCATGACTTCATGAGAGAAAAGTCATGCTTATCAAACCTGACTTCCTTTTACGAAGAGGTAGCCCACCTAGTTGATCAAGGGAAGTCAATGGATTTCAGTAAAACTTTTGATACTGTGTCTCACAGGATCCTTCTGGACAAAATGTCCAGGCCACAGCTGGACAAACACATCATGTGGTGGGTGAGCAATTGGCTCACAGCTCAAGCACAGAGGGTAATAGTGAATGGGGTGACATCACACTGATGACCTGTCAATAGTGGGGTTCCACAGGGCTCCATCTTAGGCCCTGTGCTCTTTAATGTCTTTATAAATTACTTGGACACAGGACTGGAAATGATACTGAGCATGTTTGCAGATGACACAAAACTCAGAGGAGCTGTTGATTCCCTCTAAGGCAGGGAGGCCCTGCAGAAAGACGTCAACAAATCAGAGGACTGGGCAATCACCAACCATGTGAAGCTCAACAAGGGGAAGTTCCAGATTCTGCACCTGGGATGGAGCAACCCTGGATGTACGTACAGACTGGGGAATGAGATGCTGGAAATCAGTGCCATGGGAAGGGACCTGGAGGTCCTGGTTGATGGCAAGTAAAATACAAGTCAGCAGTGCCCTGGCAGGCAGGAGGGACAACCGTGTCCTGAGGGGCATCAGGCAAAGCATCGCCAGCACGTTGATTGAGGGGATTGTCCTGCTCTGCTCTGCACTGGGGCAGCCACACATGGAATATTGTGTGGAGTTTTGGACACCACAATATAAGGAAGGTATTCATCTGTTAGAGGACGTCGAAAGGAAGGCAACGAAGATGGTGAAGGGCCTTAAGGAGAAGCTGTATGAGATGTGACCAAGTGAGAGGTCACTTGGTCTGTTCAGCTTGGAGAAAAGGAGATTGAGGGGACCCACACTGAAGTATACAACTTCCTCATGAGGGGAAGAGGAGGGGCGGACACTGATCTCTTCTCTGGTGACCAGTGACAGGACCCAAGGGAATGGCCTGAAGTTGTGTCAGGGAAGGTTTAGATTAGGTGTTAGAAAAAGGTGTTCTTCACCCAGAGGATGTTTGGGCACTGTAACAGGCTCCCCAGGGAAGTGGCCACAGCACCAAACCTGACAGGATTCAAGAAACATTTGGATGATACTCTCAGGCACATGGTATGACTCTTGGGGTCCTATGCAGGGCTAAGGGTTGGACTTGATGATCTTGATTCAGCATATTCTGCGATTCTGTGAAATTCAACTTATTTGAAGCCATGGTAACACTGAGATACTTTAGGAGATGTTGTCCCACAATATCTTTGTTTGTAAAAGGATATTTATGAACTGAAATTAGTCTGAAATAAAGTGTCCTGAACAGGATTCTGTAAAATATGATCAAAGATGAAGCAGGCAAATTCCTAAATTTGTGTATATTTTGAAATTACTAAACTGCATCAGAAAAGGTAAGTTAGCTCACTTCTGCAAGATAGATGGAGTTTGCTCTATGTTTATCAGCATAAAGATGACTCATGACAGGACCCACATGTCAGTGGCTGAAAATACCAAGGATGTTCGAATATCTCATGAGTTAGATGAGCATTTCTAATTTAAAGATCAGATTATTTCAAAAGTGCATATTTGTGCTTATCTTTCTGTTCATGTGTTGATCTTTCTGTTACTCCCTTTGTGTTAAAAATAATTTTGAGGAATAATTATGGATAATATGGTGCTCTGCAATTGTTTGTTTCAGTGCTGTACACAGGCATTCATGGAGAAAGGTGCAACTTCAGGAAAAAAAAAAAGAAATTCTTTAGCTGATACGGATTTTATGCTGACATGTATTATTCACTGTGTTTCTGAGATGGTGAATACTTTTTATCTGCAGTAGGAATTCCAACATACTGTCCAAATTTTGCATGCATAAACAGGCTAGTGTTTTCAGAGTAATTCAGTGTGTGCTGCTGACAACTTCTATAATGGGTACCTCAAGGTTAATTATTAAACTCTCAGTTACTGTTCTTGAGGCTGGGAAAACCTTGATTTTTGTGTGCTGTACTGACCCCTTTGATATCTTTGTGACAGATACTCCACTCAAAAATTCCTTTTGTGAGGCAGATATTTTAATTCCTGACATAAATTATCTCTCTTCAAAAGACACTCATCGTGAAGTTATGACTCAGTGGTAGGTAATTTCCCATATGAGGAAATGTTATTATCGATAACATTTTTTCAGCTAAAAGTTTGAGCTTTCTCAGCTTCAGCATTTGAATGGCAGGTCCCAGATGCCTGTTAGACCTTGTCAGCTAACATCACAGATAGGCTCTGTGACTTACAACCTGTCTGCAGTGTTATATAAATGTTCTCTTACATGACAGCAGTTATATTCCGCGATTCTGTAACCTCTTAACCTTCCCTACTTATAAACACTCTGTTGTGAGTTCTATCAGTGTCTCAGTGAAAGAAAAACAGCGTGTTTTTTTCCAGAGCAGGAAGAATTCTTGAAGCAGTTTACTCATCTCTGTTTGTCAGGACTTCCACACCCCAGCCAGTGTGACTGGTTGCAATGTGCAGGTAGCTGCCTTGTTCCCATGAAGCACAGAGGCAGCGCCCTGGCCCAGCTGGCTCACGGGGAGGCTGTGACCTCTGCTGCAGGGACTGAGGAATGAGGGAATAGAACCCACAACAATGCTGGTGGGACGTCTCTGGTAAAGACAGAGAAGCTTACTAAGCCCTTTAATCAGTGTTTTTGGAAGGTTAATGTAATGCCCCTGAAGGGCAAGCTCAAATCTAGGCTGATGAAAATTATGGCATCTTAAAAAACTACTGACAGATGCTATGAGGATACACATATAGGATTTCTTCTCATTTACTTAAATTATGCAGGGATTAGAAAGCAACAAAAAGACTTATTAAAAGCAGCACCAGAGATGATTAAAAAAGAAGCACAAAGGCATTTTATGAATAATACATTAACTTTATTCTATTAGGCAAAGAGATAAGAGTTACAGGCTAGCCCCACTCACAGGGAAGTCTAAGTATGTCTTTTAAAATTACTGTCCTCAAAATCCTGGCATAGATGCCACCCACTGTTACATACAGAAAACATAGAAATGTAATAAATAATATTCCGCCATAGTTTTTCCCTGGAAAAAACATCACAAAGAGCTGTGTCAGCTAGCTCTGCTAGGCCAATATCCTTGCTGAAGTAGTTCTCATAAACAAAACGTCCTGCTAGGAGCTCTCACAAACATACATCAAGCCAGACCATCGTGCTGTAACCTGGCTTGTCACATCAGCAACTCAGCAAAAGAGTTCCTGCCATTTTGAAGTCTTCAAAAGGCTACATGCCAGAAAAACCATACACAAGCCTTTTTCGAATGATATAAAACTCAAAGAAGATGCCTTGAGAATTCAGAGAGGGAAAAGGAAAGAGAGAAAACTGTTCATCATAATGGGAATTCTCTTCCTATTTTCCCCTTCTGTCACCTCTTCATCTTTTCTCTCTCTCCAGTAACCAAACCTGCCGCCGAGACCAAAGATCTGCTCGCCTGGACAGCACTGAAAGCAGTCCAGGTCAGCGTCAGCAAAAGCTTCAACTGCACTGCAAGCGCCAGGGCTTGAAAGCATCAAGATCTAACTTGGCTCAGCCCAGGGAAAGCTTGCATTGTGATAGCCAAATTTAGAGATCACAAGACACAGACTGCATCCTCACCAGCCTGCCAGACCCCCTGGAGCAACAGAGATAGGTAGAAACTGTTCCCCGCCCCCCCACCCCCCCACATACCGATATTTTGGCAAAAGATTAGCTCTCTGGCGGTAAAATTTTTCTTTGCTTCTGAAATTAACCTTAGCATTTTCCCAATATTTTCTTATTTCCTCTCTCTCTGCTTCTCTTAGCAATTAATCGATTAAATAATAATAATAAAAAAAATCAGGTTTGTAAGTCAACAGATAACTTGTTTTGAGTTTTAATTTTGCTGGGGAAAATATTTTGAACTTAAGTTCTTTCTGCATAATTAAGCAGATTGCAACATTTCTTTAGTTCTTAGTTTAAATACACCACAGTCGTCTCAGAACTGTGAACACCATCTCTGGGAATGCACTTCATTGTGAAGATTGGAAAGTTTGATGCTGCAAAGCTCAACACTATTTGTCAAACATGTTTTTCTTTTTTCTCAGGATCTTAAAGCTAAGTCAGTACCAAACAATGTCTGTATCAGAGTAGTTCTGGTGTTGGTGGAACCTGGCTGATTTACAGAAGCTGAGGGTCTGTTGCAGTATGTCAAACAGACAAATATGTTGAAGTGACCAAGACTACAAGCAGAAAACTCACCACTTTCCCAGGCGAGTATCAGCGAGTTGTTATACAGAGAGACTAAAAAACATGCAAGTACAGGGCTTCAAACTGGAGCATGGAGAGATGGCTTCTTGCATCTACCTAGTGATCTTCATACCCAGCTAAGGTACTCAACAAAACCGTAATGAAAACCTTTGGTTAAGTATTCTGGCTTCATTATAGTTGGGGCCATTTTTGGGGGGCGTTTGCTCGTTTATGTTTGCTTGTTTCAGCAAACAAGGGAATTGAGTTACTATAAAGAATAAATTTCTTCCACACCTTGAACTTGCATCTTAAAGAACTCCACTTGCAGCTGCTTCCCAAAATAAAAATAAACCTATTCTTTAGGAATCTGTCTATTGTAGGGTTTTAAGATTAGGCTTTGTTTAGCTCCCTGATTTCTGACTGAAGAAGAAAGAATTGTGCCCCCAGGGAGGAGGTGCACATGTTTTGTAGCAAATGTGCATGTTCTTGGATATGTAAGTGGCAATACCTTTCCATAATTTTCTGTATAAACTTCTCTGTCTCTACAATGATGATACATAATATTAGTCTTTCTATTTACACTGAAGGAAAATCCTCCCATTTGATTGTTTCTCTGAAATTTAATTAAATGCATAAACAGTCTAAGAGACTTGACAGCTTTGTTTGAGAGACTAGAGACAGTTACTGAACATTTCTTCAAGGCTTTTCCTGTGCATTACTCCTGTTGATCCATTGCATTGTATTACAAGCCTTGGGTTCTGAAATGGAATATACAGCAGCAAGATGCAGCTTCCTATTTAAATCACTTGTATTTCCTCATCTCTCATGCAACACATATGCACTCTTTCATGGAACTGAGCATTCAGGTGGCCCAAGTTCCACATGCATTCTCAGATCTAATATTCTCCATTGCTTTGTAATCTTTGTTTTGTTTTTCACCTAGGTAATGGGTAATATTGGGCAAAGTAACACAAGCAGAATTTAGGTTTTCTTCTTGAGAGCTTTTCTGTACCTAGGGTTTTGGAGTATGCTAGTCTGCAAGTTTCGACAAATACATAGAGAGTTTGATTAGATCAGCAATGGATTAATACATTATGACAAAAAAGTGAATGCATGCTCTGTTTTATACTTGCACCTACCCGTTACAAATAAAGGAAAATCTCAGGAAAACTCCACAATTTAGTTTGGAACATACTGGCACAGAGGCTTCAGGTTTTGCAAGTACATAGTAGCTGAAAACCAGCTCTTAGATCCCTCTGGAAATTCTCCCTGTTACAATTTGCTTACTTGCACCTAATAATCCTGTACCATTAAGTTAATTTCCCTGACTGTTCACCCACAAATAAAAAACATCCTTCTCCAGTTTTACTCACTTTTGTTCTGATGATATTATGTATTATTGAAGAAGGAACTGGGAATAAGACTTGTTCTTCTTGCAGGTCATGAAGCTGTTAAGATGGTGATACTCATAGCTACATTTTAAATTGTTGCACTAGAGGTTTGTGAAAGTGTAGGTAGAAAATCTTCACGCAAACAATAATCATAAATGTATGACAGACATGGATTTATTGTATACATCCATAATAAAAAACTGTGAGATAACAAAAACTTCTCTGGAATGTATTTTGCTTCTGTTTTATTTCTGAAAAATTTTATTGTGTGTTTCTTTGCTTGCACATGTGGGTATGAGGAAAGCAAGCCAGACCAGGAGCCAGATATTTCTGTGCTGCAGTTTGTGCTGTGGGCTACAGCTTCTATCCCTAGCTGCCAAGATGCAGCTGGGATGAAAATAACCTGTCATTAGTGCTCCAGTTGTATCCAGAGAATATTTTTGCATATTAGCAGTTATGGCTTTAATTACTTTAATTACCCAATATGCAGGGACATAACTAAGAGCAGTTTGTAATTCAGTGACTTTTGTGATGCCAAACCAATACTTTTGATGGAAGCTGGAATCTGAGTTCATTTCAGTAGGTTTTGGGCACTGAATCTGGTGAATGTAAAATACTAATGACTCCCTCCTGCTGGCTTTCTCTTTTGTTCACTCATAACAAATATTTGAATGAGCTGTCTTATCCACTCTACGTTTTAGTGTTTTTTTGCCTTTGCCAAGGGCAACATGAAATCAAGTAAACTGAGTTTCCCAAGAGGTTAACAAGTTTTCCTTCAGTGCATGTGTCTATTGCCTGAGAGTTATTTCAAGACCTGTCCAGTTTAGAAGTATCAGTAGCTTCATCTGACTTTGTATTAAAATGGCAAAGGAATTGCTTGCACTACAGTATATTATACTATAAGAAATACTGAATTCGTTTGCTGACACATGTTCACGTGTGTGTGCATGTTTGCAGAGTCATGTGAGGGAAGGATGACTGGGAGCTTACCTTGCTTTCTTAGAACTTACCCAGAAATGTTCTGAATTTCTTTTAAAGATTTTTTAGAGATGATAAAACTTTGATCAATCTTTCATTAACCACAGCAAAAGCAAGAAGGAACTGATTCTGTAATATTAGACAGAACTAAGAAAAAATAATTTGCTTCTACTATGGGAGTGAGCAACAGTATTTCTGAAATTGTGTCCAAAAGAACCTGGTTCCC
This sequence comes from Grallaria varia, assembly GCA_013396735.1. Lineage (NCBI taxonomy): Eukaryota > Metazoa > Chordata > Aves > Passeriformes > Formicariidae > Grallaria > Grallaria varia. The sequence continues at coordinate 62,570 of VWZG01010239.1, forward strand.
ATTTTCCAAGCACTCTGAAAATGCTCAGTGTGAACTAAATTAAAAAAATCTAGCCTGGCATCTCTTTATTAATATGCTAAAACACAAGGTTTTTCTCTTGATGGAATAAATCTATCTCTCAGTCTCAAACCCTTAACAGGCATTTAAGATGGTAAATTCTCTCATTAATGTTCATGTTTTCTTTTTGAAGTACATGACTTTCTTTCTGTTTTTCCTTAGGCTGACATTAAGCCCTCATGATGTGTTAAAAGAACTACAGGCACAAAGAAGTTATGTAACAATAGTAGTTAAGAAGAGACTCAGGACCTGTATTATTTTCCTGATGGTATTCTATCTGTGCTGCCCTATAAAACTGACTCTACGATGAATACGGACTGGAAAGAGGATGTGGAAGTCCATCTTTCCCTGTAGTATGTCAGTCAATAAGAACACAAAAGTAGCACCTTTCTCTGGTTTATTTAAATATTCAAAGCCGTTAAATTAAGAAGTTAGGCCAGCTGAAAGTTCTTTACTCAGCCTTGTGAGGAAGGATGGAGAGAGGACCGAAATAATTCATTTGTGTTATTCAGCATGAGAAATCCATTGCTGAAGAGCTATCAAACTGGGGAAAACCCTTTTCAACAAAACAAATAAGGCAGCCAGAACTTAACATTCCTCCTTCTTACTTAAATCTTCTTTATTAGAGCCTGTATTTGGGAAATGTAGGCATTTGCAGCATAATAATATCTAGAAGAGTTTCTTGATGGCCAGGATGTGTTAGGACGGTTAAATGCTATGTCAACGTAATAGGAAACATTCATGCATCCATTTTTTAAGATATAGCAGAGCAGTGAGAATAGATATTGCTATAATTTTGAGGAGCAGACTACCAGAAAGCATTTTTCCCCTCTTTCTAATGTAGCACTGTGCTGTCCCCAAAACATTTTATCATTTCTTCCCCTTTGTTTTTATTGCATCGTCCTCTGGGGAAATACAGCTTTAATGCCAGAATGATGCTGGGGAACAGCCAGCTGATAGTTGAATTTGAAGTGATACTTATCCATAGCAGGAGCAGAGGGGAAGAAATAAAAGCTGTAACAGAGGCTCTGTCATCCTCTCGCTCTGTAACATCATTTGTGCAGTTCTGTCCAGCACTACTTCTTGAGCAATTAGCACTCACCAGCATGAGAAATTAACATGTCTATTTGGAAAGAAGCTCTCCAAAAAAAAAAAAGATGATCCTTGTTTTATCTATGTCAAGTGACATACAACTTGTTTTTGTGTATGAATCCCTCTTCTATAACTAGTAATGCTTACAAGAAAGAAACTCTCTGCAATTATTCGTGGTTGGGCTTAATCCTCTTTTAAGTTGGGATTCCCATGTCAATGCAATAACTGCAAATTATAAAGCCTATAGGAAAAAACAAGAACACATTACTTTAAATCTGGGACAGAGGACCTTTGAGAAACCCTGAACAACAAATATCTTTTTACATCATCTCATCATGTAGGAGAGTTTAATGTGCTAAGAAATAATCCAATTCTTTTAAATGGCACACAGTAACTCCCAATAAGGGTTCTCTCCTGCTGTTATCACGCATGAAAAAGGAGTTTGTCTGCTGTAACAAATTGATAGTTATATAAGAATTTATAACTCCTACCTCAGAAAAAAATCTTTTTTTCTTGTAGTTAGGGGAAAACTCTGCTACAAAAAAGTCTCTGAAACATAGCAGTGTTTGCAAAGAAAGCAAACAGCTGTACATTTTCAGCCAGAATCATCCAGACCTCTAGCATATGTGAGTCCTATTGTGTAGGGTAAAGTTGATACAGGAAAACGGGTCTTTTTTCTGATATGAGAGTTCTTGACCTATTACAGGTGTAGAACTCAATATTATGCAAATTACTGCTACCAGAGACTGGGCCAACATCTAGGTTGGTGTCCTGGGTTCCTGTAGCTGAATTTTTTTTTTGGGTAGTGGTGGAGGGCTGCAGAGGTGGTTTCTGTTAGAAGCTGCTCGAAGCTTCCCCTGTCCCATAGGAGCCAATGACACTTTGCCCCAGGAGGGACATCCAGCTTCTGGCCAGGGCCGAGCCAATTAAAGATCATAGTAACGCCTCTGTGATAACATATTTAAGAATTGGAAGTTGCTGCGCAGAAGAAATTCCAGGGAGCGAGAACATGGGATAACAGGCAGGCATCAAGGTCACGGCAGAAG